>JAJEJO010001319.1:98705-120311 GCA_020662805.1 Glaucomys volans | reverse complement strand
CAAAGCCGGGCGCGGTGGCGCACGCCTGTAATCCAAGCGACTTGGGAGGCTGAGTCAGAAGGATGGTGAGTTCAAAGCCAGCCTCAGCAACTTAGCGAGGCCCTAAGCAACTCAGTGAGACCCTGTCTCTAAATAAAATACAAAATAGGGCTGGGGATGTGGCTCAGTGGCCGAGTGTCCCTGAGTTCAATCCCTGGTTCCAAAAAAAAAAAAAAAAAAAAACACAACCGTCACAGCCACCAAAGCCACGTGAGGTTGGCTTGCGTCAGTTGGGGAAGATGTCCACACGTACGTCTGACTGATGTGTCCAGGGTACGCTGCTCTGCCCTCCCTGTCAGTTGCTGGCACCTCCTTCTTTGTGCAGAAGGGTACGGACTCCATATGACAGGCCCCTTCTTCCCAGAACTGACTATAGATGTAACTTTTTCAGAGAAAAGGGGCTGGGAATTGGGACCGTGGTCGTCCGTCTTCTGAGTGCCACTGCAGACAAATCCAACGCTGGCTCAGGGGAAGAGGCGGGCTGAGGGCAGGTTATGGCAGGAGGAGTATGTTGTGTAAAGCGTAAGGCCAGGTGTAGAGACCACCCTGCAGGCGGCATTGGGGATGCCTGGAAGCCTGGCTGCAGCCTGCGTTCTGGTGGACCCACCATGGGGCTGTGGCAGGACCACTCCAGGGCGGGGCTGGAGGTCCAAGCCTGCACTAAGGTTCTGCTAGGCCAGCGGTGTGGCCAGCAGGAACAGCAGAAGCAAGAAGCTGGAACAGACAGAACCAGGCTGCAGGGGCCAGCCATGCTGACCAGCAGGGGCACCAGAATGGAACAAGAACCAAGCTGTCCCCAGGCTCCCGCTGAGCCTCACCCGCTTGGTGTTTGCTGTGGGAGTCACCCTGAGCTGGTCGGAGCCTCAGGAAGATAATAGCATGGCTCGCACCCACAGAACCCATGTTGGGCAAACACGGAGCTAATCTTTACCCACTCCCTTTCCTGGGAAGAGGGGCAGGGCCACTGCAGGCCATAGGGCATCTTTGTGCAAAGTAGAAAAGGGAGTCATAAAAAAAAAAAAAAAAAGAGAAGACAAGGCAGCCCTTTCCCTGGGCAGGGAAATCCTGAGGGACGGGTGCCGGCCGCGCTTGCCGTCCAGGCACCCGGCACATCTGTAGGCAGCCTTCCTCCACTGTCCGCCACCCCTCGACCCAGGCTGTTTCTCCGCCTAATGGAGCATGCTCTCTTCCTCCTTGCCTCGCTGTGAGCTGCACGGTCCACACCAAAGTGAAGACCCCAGGGAAGGGCAGGGGCTTGCCTAGCATGTGTGAGGCCCTGGGTTCCATCCTCAGTGCCACCTAAAAATAAGCAGATAAAGGCATGCTGTCCATCTGCAAGCACCCCAGGGACGCCGAGGACGGGACCCTGACTGGGGCTCCAGCCCTCTGCAGCAAGACGAGGACCTAGAGTGCCGCGTTGGGCAGGCCAGGGCCAGGTGCACCCACGTTTTAAGAGGGTTTCTTTCCATTTTGTCTCCTGTTCTGAAAGAGCTGAGGCGAGGACAGCCCCACCCGCCCACGGCTCCCGGTGGTCTCCCTCCCCGGGTTGGAAGCATCTTTTTCCTCTTGTCCTTTCTTCTCGACAGAGTTCAGAAGGAGCAGCTGGCTGCCATCTTCAAGCTCATGAAGGACAACAAGGAGACGTTCGGCGAGATGTCTGACGGCGACGTGCAGGAGCAGCTGCGCCTCTACGACATGTAGCCCTGGCCTGGCCCCAAGCGCCTGGCCTCCCCCTGACCCGCGACCCACGCACTGGCTACTTCTAGGCTTCCATCGGCTTCACTGGGTCTTGCGGACGTAGACGCAGATGTGCGGCCCATGCAGTCTGTATGTCATGGCGGAGGAATCAGCCTTGCTTTCTTCCAAGCAGGAAATCCCTGACCCCCGTGGCTCCTGCTTGCGGGTGAGGGTCCTGCTGTCACGTGGGCAACCCTCCAAGCCAGTCCAGCCTCCCGTGCAGACTCGGCCAGTGGCCCAGGAGCTGCCCCAGGCTGCACACCCAACCCCCAGCACATGGTGTGGGGAGAATTCAGGGGTGTTGTGGGGAGACTCAGAGCAGTTCCTGTTGCTGGAGTGTCTAGTCCAACAACACCACAGCCTCAGTGTACCTTAGAAGGATTTCTGGAAGTTTCTACCATGGGAGTCAGGCAGGCACTAGGGGAGTGTGCTTTAAGCAAAACAACTAATTCAAAGACTCAGCTCTCGCCCTGGGATGAGCCTGGGGATGAGACAGTGGTCTTGGAATTAATACCCTCTAAGGGTTTCTCTTACTGAAGCAGAGTCTTCCTTTAAATATAATTAAGATTCGAGAACATACAATACAGTCAGAACTACACAAGACTCTGCAGACAGAAGAAATGCAGTATGCAGCGTGGGCTGCGGACGTGGCTCCACAGTGAGCACATGCCCAGCACGGTGAGGCCCTGGGTCAGATCCCCAGCCCTGCAAAAACAGAAGGCGACATGATCCCCCTTCCAGGAAGTGACCGCTGTAGAGAAGACAGGCCTCTGAGCAGAGCAAGAGAAGCTCATCAGAAAGGAGCTGGAAAAATGGCAGTGACCCTGGGACACCGCAGGGGAGAAGTGAACTAGGTGGTGGCGGGAGTAGCGGTGGCCACTTGGTGCCCAGGGGTCCTGCCAGGGGTGGGCAGGAACACTCGCAGCTCTGGAGCCAAGTGAGTTTGGAGGGCATGCCAAGGAGCAGCGACAGCTCCCAGAGTCTTCATTTGCTAAAATAAAGCTGAAGTAGAACATTGAATTAAAGAAGCAGTGGCGTTTTTACACACCCAACGCGGTAGCACGGTAGCCGTGGGGAGGAGAGTTACCTTTCTCTTGCACACTGGACATTCCTCAGGAAGCTTCTCCCGCTTGCACTTCCCTTTGCGTCTCTGCGGACGGTGTGTGCTCTGCCTCCTGTGATGTCCAGAGCCGGTGCTCCTTTTCAGTCATCTTCAGTTTGTCACTAATGCTGTTTTCCTTTTAAGGAGGCGTCTCACCTGTTTCCGTGAGTGCTTTCTTTCTAGGCTTTGGGGATCTGCTCCCTCCCTCCGGCTCCCTGCCATGAAAGCAGTTCCTGGCAGGGAGAGGCCTAGGCTTCCTACTCTCTCCGAAACCTGTGTGCCATTGCTCTGCTGCCCCATCCTCCTCTCCTCTTCTCACTCTTGGGCCTTTCTTCTTCTTCTTCAATTTTTATTTATTTTAATTGTAGATGGACAAAATGCCTTTATTTTATTCATTTACATATTTTTAAGTGGTGCTGAGGATTGAACCCAGTGCTAGGCAAGTGCTCCACCACTGAGCCACAGCCCTGCCCCACTCTTGGGCCCTTCTTCCCTGATCAGACCAAGCAGAAATGACTCCTGTGAACGTGAGTCAAGTCCTCATGGCTAGGGGAAAGTAAGCGGAAGGAACTTTCATGGACTTGTAGGACCTAAGATTCTCAATGGCAAAGAAAATTCCAGCTCAGCTGGTTCAATGAGAGAAGTCCCCAGGAAGCAGCTGCGAACCAGGATGGTCAGGCCCCCCTGCATTCTCCGGGCTCTGGTTTCTCACCTTGTGGGCTCCTGTTGCCTACTGACTTTCCTCATGGTGGCAACATGGCTGCAGGAGAGCAGGTATCCCGTCCAGAAGCAAGAAAAGGGTCACCTCTTGCTTGTGTCTAGGAGAGGGAGACAAGGTGCCCTTCCCCACCTCCCTTCAAGTCACAACTGGTCAGAATGTGTCATGGGCTCATGATTCCACCTATCATGGGGGAGGAGATGGGACCACTGTGGTTGGCTGAGACGCCTGGAGCTTGGGCCTGGGGGCAGCATCCTCTGAACACATGACCATCCAGAGGTTGGGGGGTAACTGAACCTCATCAGGGCTCTGTGCTGAAGGAAGAGGGGAGGGATGCTGGGGACAGGCCAGTAGCCACAGCTGTGGTGTCAGGGTTCCTGGAAGGTCGGGAGGGGCCCAGTGGGCACCTGAGCCAGTGTCTGAAATGCCCAATGTGCTTCCCCTCCCAGGGCATGGGTCAGTACTAGGGCCCCACACCAGGCCTTAGGTGCTGGCCGGCTGAGCCTGTTGGGTGGCTCCAATGTCATTTCCAGATACATGGTTCCTGTTCACACCACTTCTGCCACCGCACCTGAGATGTGCTCATCAGCCCACCTGTGACGCTGAGGCTCAGTTCTGGAAGGATGCTCTTCCCTCTGAGAAAATCAGAAAAGTCCAAAAACTAAGCCTATTTCAAACTGGCATGCATCCACCCACTACAGCGAGGGCTCAGAAGAATCAAGGTGCCATCTGAAGAATGCATTGGCAGCCTCAGAATCCACACTTCAATGGCAAGAATGAAACACAACCTTCACGTCCCACCCTGAAACCTGAAACTGAGAGGAAAACCACTATTTGTTCACAAGTGTCAGGAAGAAGAAAAATCAATAGCATTAGGGGCCACCAGTCAGCAGGAGGTAGGGGAGAAACAGACACAGGGCAGGAGGGTGGGGCGAGAGCCAACAGGGAAGATGCCGCCCAGCAGGCCATGGCAGGACACGGCAGGGTGTCACGACCTCCTGGGCCCAGAGCCACAGCAGCCAAGAAGCCAACCCGACCAAACTCTCCAGGGCCGTGGGTCTGGGGTGAGAGGACATTCAGGAGCACAGAGCCTCCACTCAGCAGTGGGAACCAGCCTCAGAAAGCCCTTCTGCTCACGGCCCTCACCCTGCTCTGGACCTGACCCAGCCTGGTGGGTGCACACGGCACCCCCTAGAGGACCCACTAGTCCTTAGAGTATGACAAAGCCTGAGTTTACGTTCTGGGCGGCTCTCTGGGCCTGGAAGGAAGTAAGCATGGCTGGGTCCAGGCAGACCAGGCCTCAGGCCCTCTGAAGGCAACAGGTGTCGTCCGTGTGGAGCCAGGCACTGCAGCAGCGGGGACTCGGCCTCTGTCTGGGCCAGACAGACGGCTAGCCAGTCATCAGCAGGCCTGCCGTCCTGTCTGGGATCCCATCTGGTCCCCGCTTCCCGCTGCAGGGGAGGGTAAGGAAGTGGTTCCTTTCTCCTCTCCTTGTAGCACTGAGGGAGGAGCAGGGTCCAGAAGTCTTAGCCATCTATTGAAGGCCAGTGATAAACAGCTGGAGGCCCGTCCAGCCAAGCACGTCTTTCTGGGTCAAGTTTTAGGCCTGGAAAATTCCAACTGTCTCGGTTTTGTTTTATTTCATCCTTGGTTTATTATCATCATTGTATCATCCTTAAAGAAAGGGGGACAGTAAAATACCATGTCCTGAACACCCCTTCCCATCCCCCAAACCTAGCCAAGTTAAGGGGACAGTGAGAGCAGACCTGGGCCAGGAGGTTCAGGCACAGGTCACCTCCAAGGACACTGGCTTTCCTCACACATAGGGGGACCCAGGTGAGTCAGCCTACCTGTAGAAAGGTGCTCTGTGCATGGGGACCGGGACACTGGCTCCTTGGGATGCTGCCCAGACAAGCAATCTAAGCTGGGGCTGGTGCCGCCACAGCTTCTGCAGCCTCACATAAAACCCCCCTCTGAGCCTCCACCAAACGCCACCAGGGCAAGGAGGCCCTGCTGGTGAGGCACAGTTGGGAGGCAGAGGTGCTATTAGCCTGTCACCTCTGACCTTCTCCACGGTATTTCTTAATAACTCCTGATCCCTCGTACATTGTCTAGGAGTGCTTCATCTGGCCTCTTGGCAATCTGTCCCATGGCCCTGCACAATGGATGTGATGGTCACTTCTTTTTTCATTTCTATTTTTCCCTCTAGGGCTTCCACCAGATCTCCTCCACCACCACCAGCATTACTACCACCCACCTCTTCCCTTCTTGAGTAACCAACTTCATCAGTTCGGGTTTGTGCTTTCAGCACTCCCTTTTGCTAAGGTAAACAGCCTATATGCAGTTCCTCTGGGGACACATTACTCCTTAGAAAACACCGTCATATTCTTCATTCTTTAAAATGCCAGAGCCCAGTTTGCTCAGCCTTCCTCCTCTGATGGACATCTTCTTCTCCTTCTTTTGTGATAGGCCCTCGTACACCTGTTGCTTGCATCTGTGGAAGTGCGTTTTCAGAGTGGATTCCCACTGAAGGGTGACTCCTTCCTAAGATGCTGCATTTTATCTCTGTCAATAGCTGCAACCTACTAGTTTCAGCTTCTGTAACCACGCTTGCTTTGCAGCGGCGGCAGGAACCAGAGCTGCCTGAAGAAAGGCGGAGAAATCAAGGTTACTTGCTTGAGAAAGTCTTGACACCTGGAAGTCTGTACCGTATAAAAGATACTGAGAACAAAGAGGCGATGCTCAGCTTAGGGGAGGACTCCGCTGCGCCCGCACTGGTGCTGAATAACCTTGCTCTTCCACGAGTCCAGGTGCCGCTTGTCTCTTTCAATGCCCTAATTTCCCGTATTTTCTGTACACTACATGGAGTTTGCTAGGTCAAAGGTAAATCTGTAGGAGACCACCTATCTCTGCACCTTCCTTCACAGGGTTCCGTGTCAACCTGGGATCTTTGCCAATCTGATGGACCAGATAGATCTGTGCGGTCGGTGGCTTTAATCTGCATTCTTCCTACTACGGAAAAGGCAGGAACCCCATTCTAATGGTTAGGGGCTTTGCACCCCACCTCGCCCCTCGTGTCCCGCTCTCTAGGGACTACCACTCAATTTTAGCTTTTCCCAAAACCGCGCTTTTCCGATCATCTGGACGGTTACTCGGACCCAGCGCCCTGATGCTGCATGGGGAAGGGGTGGCTACTAGAACGGAGTCCAGAGAACCTGGCCAACTCCAGGAAAAGCCTACAAATTCAGGGCCTTACTAAAGCCAAAACGCTAGCTCAGGACAAAACAACGGCGGCCTTCTCATCACGCTTTAACTCATCGCCCCTCGTCGGTAACACCGGGACCCATCCCTCGGCGGTGCCTCACTGGTTCCAACACCTGCCAATCTGCGCGAAGGCGGAGGCCTAGATTACCATTGGACACTGCATCCTTCCATCGCCCTCTCCAGCCCGCTTCCTGCCGAGGGTGGAAAGTCCCGGATGGGTAGCGCCCTAGGCCCACCCTTGCTTTCTCTGTGATTGACAGGGGCCGCCGTCCAATGAGCAGCGCAGTCTGGTCCATCCCGCCCACGGGAGGCCCACGCCCGGAGCTTCAGCTCCAGAGCCTGCGGGGCGCGCGGCGCGGTTCCGCGTCACTCTTCGCCGGCAGGCGCGCGCCCGGTGGCTGCCAGCTCGCGGGACAGTCTGCCCGCGTTGCCTGAGCGCCGCGGGCGTCCCCGGGGACCGTCCGGGACACCGCCCCGCAGCCGAACCGGCGCGCGCACAGCCCAGGTGCCTGTCACCCCGTGTCACCCCGCACGGCGGCGAACTGGCAGGCCTGCGCACAGCCAGGGTCTCGCGTGGTGCCAGCCCTGGAGAAGGTGCGGGGCCCTTGCACCCTCTGCGGGGTCCCTGAGCCGGAGTTCAGCAGACAGCTCTGAATAAGTGACACCAAGTCGGACTCACCACCCGGCTCGTGCCCCAGATTTGGCTCACTGGGGGCGCCCGGTCCCAGAGCAGGCCACCACCCAGGGTGTCCTAGGAGTCCAGTCCCTAGCACCAGGGCCACTGCGCTATGTTAAATTGCCCGTCTGCAATCAGGGTTCTTGAAAATCTCATTTTCCTCACTCCTTTAAGTACTTTAATGACTTTTTGTGAAGCTCTCTAAAATGGGACATTAGCTCCTCCAGTGATTTATCACATTCACCTGGTGTCTAGTTCTCTTGCGCTCGCTTGAGTTTCAGAGCGGAAACAGCTGCAAGGGAGCAAAATTAAGAAAATTGTTCCAGGAAGAAAAGACTTAATGAGAGGAATGGAAGAAAGAGGGCAAGGCACATTGGATTCGGATTTGAATATTAAGAGGTGTGAATCGGCCCTTTTATACTTTCAGACATTAATCTAGCCTGTCTTCACGCGGAGCACTGTGCCAGATGATGTTATGCAGAACCAACTAGACTTGGCATGTTTTCAAGGCCAGAGGAAGGTTCACTAACTTTTTGGAGTTTGTGCTAAATACAGAGAGCACTGTACCGAGTGCCTTGCAGGTGTTCTTCCTCAGTCTTCACAACTGCTCTGGGAAGGAGGCAATGTTCTCCTTCAGAAGAAAGGCTCAAAAGATATATATATACATATGTATACACACATGATAACCTGATGTTTTTATTTTATTTATTTTATTTTTTAATTTTTTTTATTTTAGGTCCTTGTACACAAATGGAGTACAACTATCATTTTTCTGGTTGTACACAAAATAGAATCATACAATTTGTATATTTATATACATAGGGTATAGATGTTTCTGATGTTTTTAAATAAACAAAGGATTTAAATAAACATTTCTCTAAAGAAGATACACAAATGACGTACATGCACATTAAAAGGTGCTCAACATGTAAATCAAATGCTAATCAGAACCACAACAATGAGCCACACCGCTTCACACCAATGGATGAATATTATCAAAAAGACAAAAGGTATTGGTGAATGTGAAGGTTAGAACTCTCACTTGCTCCTGATGGGGTTGAAAGTGGTACAGCTGATTTGGGAAGCAGTGAGAACTGCTTCAAAGTTAAACAGTTACTAAGTGACAAAGCAGTCCCACTCTTAGGTACTTAATAGAAATGACAACATGTTCACACAGACTAATACACAAACACTCATAGCAGCATTATTCACAATAGCCCCAAAGTGGAAACCCTTTAGTCGTCTACCAGCTACTGTACAGATAAACACAATGTGATATGTCAACACAAAGGAGTATTATTCAACAATGAAAAGGAATGAAGCCACAATATGGGATGCAACACAGTTGAACCTTGAGAGCATGCTAAGGGGAGAAGATACAGGATCACATGTTATAGCTGGGCACGGTGGCACACACCTGTAATCCCAGCAGTTTGGGAGGCTGAGGCAGGAGGATCGTGAGTTCAAAGCCAGCCTCAGCAACTTAGTGAGGTCCTAAGGCAACTCAGTGAGACCCTGTCTCTAAATAAAATACAAAATAGGGCTGGAGATGTGGCTCAGTGGTTGAGTGCCCCTGAGTTCAATCCCTGGTTCCAAAATTTAAAAAGAGATCACATATTATAGATTCCATTTACCATACATGAAATGTCCAGAATAAACAAATTTGTGGAGAAAGCAAGCACGTGGGTGGTTGAGGTGGAGTGAAGGAAGAGAAGTCGCTAGAAGGCACAGGTCTCTCCATAGGAGTCACAGAAGTATATTCTAAAACTAGCGATGGTTGCATGATTCTGAATACACTAGAAGCCACTGAATTCTATGCTTCAATACATGAATTATAAGTTGTGTGAATTATATCTCAATAAATATGTGTATGCTGTATACAACACACACACACACACACGTTTAAAGTATTAAAGAGAAAAGGTGAAGTGGCATTTCAGTCAGAATGGCAACATGAGCACATGCCACAGTCTCTCCTTTTGATCTTTTGAGAAGGTTTTCCAAAAAAATCTGTAACCACGAGAGAAGAGAGGAAATGCTTTGCATGTTTAATGACAACAGCTGGTGCTTATTGTGTGTTGTGTGGCTCCGGTACACACGTCTTGTCCTATATAGTTGAACCCTTAGAAGCAACATGGCGTCTGGAGGTCAGGGACCCCCAGGAAGGTCTGTTGGGCCGACATTTGCAGGAGGTCAAGGGAGCAGTGGGACCCAGCAGGACTTGAGCTGCACTGCTGCCCTTGGGTCCGCAGAGGCCTCAGCTGACCCCGTGGGGGCTTTGGAGTTGCTCTCAGCACTCTGCTCTCCCCAGAGGCAGCCCCCTCCTGCAGAGGCTGGCCGTGAAGAGCTTTTGGCAACACCCCAGAAGCTGAGGGTGAAGATCTGGGGCCTCATCAAATGTGCACATCCACAATTATCATGACCTGGATTTCACCAAGAAGGACACTGAGGCATGGAGAGGCTGAGTGACAGTCCCTACACTGAAGGGAACAAGAATCAGGAGGCACCAGCTCCCCTCAGGCTGGCTGCAGGCCTGGGGGTGCTAAGCCTCAGGCTGCAGTGCCTCCGCCTGAGGATTCCCTGAGAATCTAGGGTGAAGAAGGGGACCCTGGCCCTGGTACTCTGAAAAGGACACTGCCTGCAGGGATGCCACACAGCCAGCAGTGGTGGGTCCCCGGAGCATGAACTCCTCTAGGGCAAACAGTAGCTTGCTAGAGGACTGCCAGGCCAGTGATCCTCCAGTCCCAGGAGCTTGGACCCAGCCACAGCACCCTCCTTACACTCCATGAAATAAGCCAGACACAAAAGCACGAATGCCTGATGATCCCACTCCCACGAAGCACTTAGAATGGACAGACCCACCTGGACAGAAAGTAGAAGGGGTGTGGAAAGTGGAGACAGAGGATGGGCGAGCAGTGACTGAGATTGGGGGTCTCTGATGACCTCGTGGCTGTGGCGTGCCCGGTGCCTGGGAATGTGCCTGTGGGAGGGCCCAGGATGCCTGGCTGCTGTGGTAAAGCCCTGCGTGAAGAGGCTCTGTGTGCAAGAGTCCCATCAGCTCTGACCTTGATCTCAGCACAGAGTTCCTACGAATAGAGGAGTTCTCATGCTAGACAACCACAATGTCTCGCCAGCTCTGCTTCCAGGAGAAGCCTGCTTTACCGTAACTTTATTTATTTATTTATTTTTTTGGAACCAGGGATTGAACTCAGGGACACTCGACCACTGAGCCACATCCCCAGCCCTATTTTGTGTTTTCTTTAGAGACAGGGTCTCACTGAGTTGCTTAGGGCCTCGCTAAGTTGCTGAGGCTGGCTTTGAACTTGTGATCCTCCTGACTCAGCCTCCCAAGTTGCTTGGATTACAGGCATGCGCCACCGCGCCTGGCTACAGTAACTTTAATCAAACCTTCTGGAAAACTACACAAAACTCCTAACGTTGCACTTTACAACTGTGGATTGCAACGGAGGAAAAGGAAAAGCTGCATAGATGTTTCTAAGTTTCTGCGACTTTCTGAGTACAAAGAGGCAAGCCTGCCTAGTTTTTAACTGAATAATGAGACTTTATAAAAATAAGGATTGCTGGCCTACCTCTAGATCTGCTTCTCCGTCAGAGAGCCGCACTCCACCTGATCCCAGCTTTATTTTTAAAATATGAGTGTGCGAGTCTTTATTTTATAATCCCCCTAATCCCGTGGCCCCTCACAGGAAGTGTGAGTTTGGCCACACTGGTCACAGCAGTGGGGTGTTCTAGGGAGGAGAGAATAGGGGGTTCCTGTTTAAGACATAGTTTCAGAGAGTTGAGGAGACGAGAACGTTCTGGAGATGGGCAGTGGCCGTGGCTTCACAGGTAAAGCGCAGCCGTGTCCACTGTCCACACACACTGCACTCTGAATAGGAGATTCTGCATCATGTATATTTTGTCATGATAAAAACTTCTGGGTTTTGTATACCTGACTGTTTCATGCTCCATTTTAAGTTGCAAAGTAGTATCTCTTAGTAAAAGAAAACAATAAGGCAAAAGATATGAAAATTCTCATATCTTTCTCAAGTTCAAAATTAGCCTCAGCAATTTAGCGAGGCCCTAAACAACTCAGTGAGACCCTGTCTCTAAGTAAAAAAAAAAAAAAATAGGACTGGGGATGTGGCTCAGTGGTCAAGTACCCTTGAGTACCCGGTCTCCCACCAAAAAATAAATAAATAAAATAGAGGTATAAAAAAATCAGAGTGGCAAAATATTAAAGGTTAATATTTTGACAAAAGTATGGGGAAAATTATATTCTTCTACCCTGCTGTTGGGAATAGATACATTGGTCTAGCAATTGGGTGTAATTTAAGTTTAAACAAGACAGAGTCTGATGCAGTGATCTTACTCCGTGACATCTGCCTTAGACAGATGTTGAGGAGTCCATGAAAGTGCTCTTCTTACTTCCGTCTTTGTTAAAGTGTTCCAGCCGAAAACCTGCCGTGGGTTCAGGTGAAGCTTCGCCTCTCCTGCTAAGGAAGGAGGGAGCAGGCGCGCCCCGAGGAGCCGCTGAGCCCCCAGGCAATCCCAGACCGGCCTCAGCCATCCCGTGGGGAGCTGGAAAGACCGTCCTGAAGCCCAGCAAGGCTGGAGAAGAGGGCTGTGTCCTTGAAATTCCACATGGCCAGCCACTGGACACAGCTGGTTCTGGAATGGGGCTGGGACCTTGGGCAAACCCCCGGTGTCTTTGTCACACATTTGTGCTCCTGATTTCTTTGAAGAAAATTCAGGCAAGTGACAGGGTGAGACCAGGCATGTGTACTAAGGGAAAGCAGGCAAAGGACGTCACATCGGTAATGGCTTCGTGGTAACGTATGTAACTAGAAGGTAGGTTTGAAACCCAGTCAGTGAAATTCCTTTCCACTCAGCAGGGAAGGTACGGGCCACTCACTAGCACTCCGCCTTTGACAACTGGCTTATCTCAGAAGAGGGGCTCAAAGCAGATGCCGGACACCAGGCAGGGACCAGGGAAGGTCTCTACAGTGGTTCCTCCCAAGTCCTGGACGGTGGGAGGACAGGATGGAATTAATTGTCTGGTGGTGTTGGGGATGGAACCCAGGGATCCTGAGCTCCCCTGAAGCCCTTTTATTTTTTTATTTTGAGATAGGGACTCACTCAGTTGCCCATACTGGCCTCAGACTTGTGATCCTTCTACTTCAGCCTCCCAAGTAGCTGGAATGACAGGCGTGTGCAGCCACACCCGGCAAAATCATGAAATTTGATTTTTTTTGGGGGGGCATAATTTTAATTGCTTCAATTCCATGGTTTGCGACTCATTTTACTTAGCTGATTTGCATTGTGGGGGATTTGGTGATCATGGGGGATCTTAGGCCATAAACTGTTTGTTCTGATTTGGGGTATAGATGGTAGGAAGGTCACGGAGGCGCTGAACCACGCCGTGACCTGAATGCACACACCCTGATTACAGATGAATGGACGGAAGAATGTGATCCAGGTCTTTGGTTTGGCCTTTGCTCAAGTGGTTAATTTCTCACGCTGGACTTCCCATCCGTCTAAGGTTGGGCACTTTCTAAATATTTCCTTGTGGGTTTTTAATTTACTTACTGTTTAATGTGAACAAATTATAGGGTTTAGAAATAGATTGTTAGGGATTGCTTTAAAACTTTTATATGGAAAATTTCAAAGACACACGGAAACAGAGAGAATCTTATCATAAAACCCCACATGCTCACAACTTGGCTTCAGCAGCAGCTGGGTCTGCAGCCTCCTTTCATCTCCCTGGCTTCTCGTGGGACTTCTGAAAGCCACATGCAAGACATCATGTCATTTTTGCCTGTAAACACATCGTTATGCATCTGTAACTAATAAGAGCATTTAAAAAACAATCGCCATACCATTGCCACCCTTAATAAAAGCAGCAATTCCTTGGTATCATCCCATTTCTGAGTATCTGAGTGCATTTGTTCCAATCAGAACCCAAACAAGAGCCACGCATTGCAGTGGGTGTCTTGGTGGCATGCCTCTAAGTCAGTGTCTCGCCCTTCCTCCTCTCTCTCTCTCCCCTCTCTCTCTCTCTCTCCTAGTGACATTGAATCTAGACAGTTCCACCTCTGGATTTGGCTGATGGTCCTCCTCAGGTGCTGCTTTCTCTGCTCTTCCATAACCTGCATTTTCTGAACATTTAGCACTCAAGGCTGAATCTGTCCAATGGACAGTATTGAGGACACCGTTCCTCACAGGTGTGGAGGGTGGGCTGTGCCCTACTCTGAGTTACTCCATGACATGCACCCAGGAGGCAGGCTGGCTGTGCCTCACCCCAAGGCACTCCATCCACAAAGCAGCAGTTTGCCACCTGCTACTCTATTTTGAGTTTTAGTGCTGAGGTGGAGTAACTCCACGCTTTGTTTGTACAAGTAAACAACCCTCATCTGCCTGGCACAAACAAAAGGCACAAACTGATAAGGAAATTAATCATGCTAATAAAAATGACCACCTATGCCGGGCGTGGTGGCGCACGCCTGTAATCCAAGCGACTTGGGAGGCTGAGTCAGGAGGATCGCGAGTTCAAAGCCAGTCTCAGCAACTTAGCGAGGCCCTTAGCAACTCAGTGTCTCTAAATAAAATACAAAATAGGGCTGGGGATGTGGCTCAGTGACTGAGAGTCCCTGAGTTCAATCCCTAGTCCCCCCCCCAAAAAAAAATGACCACCTATGAACTCATCAAATGAATCAGGAGCACAAGGATACATGGGTGTGTCAAACTCCTATGGAAAATCCAGGCCTGCGAGCTCATGGACCACAGCAGGCCTCCGAATGCAGCAACCCCCCCCCCCAGGCCTGTAAAAAGAGGATCACCCAGGACCGGACATGGCGCCACACTGACCCCATCACCAGGTCACTCATCACGAGCCGTGCCCAGGGAAATCACCACAGTGACTCCAGGCGCAGTGGACTTTCTCCTGCCCGTGATGACCATGCACAGCCCACTCCAAGAGCACCCCAAGCTGACTCTGAAACTGCCGTCCATCCGACCTTAGCCGAGATTAAGTTCCTGTGCTTTGACAGCTCTGTGTCCTGAACCGGTTGTGACGCAGGTCTTGGGCTGGTTCTCAGTCTCAGCTGCCTACCTGCAGTGAATTTTTACATCCAGATCTGCTCTGTACCTTTGCTGTCCCTTCCGCCTCCTGGATCCCTGGGGCTGCCTAAGCCCCTCCCAGCCCTGTGTAACCCAGATACACCTCTCTGTCATCTATCTATCTACCTATCTACCTATCTATCTATCTATCTATCTATCTATCTATCTATCTATCATCTATCTATCATCTATCATCTATCTATAATCTATCTATCTGTGTAAAGTGTGATTTGAGTGTTATAGACATTAGAAATTAAGATCAGAGTAAAAGAACCTGTGTTTGCCCAGTTTGTGACTAGCAGGTGACGCACCAGTGTTGGGAGAACTGCCACCAAGGAAAGTGGTGTAGCCTATGGTTATTCAATAAATTCTGAAATTTTGGAAAGACACAAATGGGTTTGGTTTGTGTTAATGGCTTAGCCCATTCACAACAATAGGATTACGTTGGTGTCCCGAATTCAGTGACCCGGGATGGGCCTGGGGAATCTGCCATGTCAGCCAGTTCCCCACTTAGACTACAGTTCCATCTCTTCTTCAGCATTCATGACAGCCATGGTCTCGGGTTGGTGGATGGATGGCTAGCTCTCAATCCTCCTGCTTTTAACAGAAATTCTTTGAAGAACCTTCCCTTGTCAATTATGTGGTCTTGCAAAGCCATCTGTAAAGGAAAAGAATGGGGTTTTATGTTGGCTCCTGTGGACTTCTTTTCTCCCTGGTATTTTTTTAAATGTGGAAATAGCTGGGCGCGGCGGTGCACGCCTGTAATCCCAGTGGCTTGGGAGGCTAAAGCAGGAGGATCATGAGTTCAAAGCCAGCCTTAGCAACAGCAAAGCACTGAGCAACTCAGTGAGATCCTGTCTCTGAAATATAAAACAGGACTGGAAATGTGGCTCAGTGGTTGGGTGCCTCTGCGTTCAATCCGTGGTACCCTCCCCCAAATGTGGGAAAAATGTTAGACATTTTTTAAACAGAAAAGTTGCAAGACCAGTACAAAGGACTCCATGCAGCCTCCACCCACACCTCGATTGTTAGCATTGCACGTTGGTTTAACCCTCTTCTCTCCCCTTTGTACAAGACACACTTAAATTTAAGTGTTTCGATGACTCAAAAGTGCTCCTGGGGTTCAGGGTTGGAAGCCTCAACCTCCAGGCCTGGGTGTGGGGTGCGGGGCCTTTCAGAAGAGATTAGGGCAGGAGGGCTCTGCCCTCGCTGGATTAAGGTCACCATCTAGGACTGGGTGAGTCCTTAAGGAGTTAAGCTGGGCCCGTCCTTCTCAGGCACACGCGTGCTCTCTCACCACCTCCGATGCTCACTAGGTGGGGCCTCTCCATCCTGAACTTTCTAACCTCCCGACCTTGAGCCAAGTAGCCCTCTCCTGCTTATACACTCTGTTTGGGCAGCATCACATGACCAGGGCCGGTCCCCTTTGCCCGGAAGTGCGGTGGTGTGTGTGCCTAGGAGCCGGGCGTACCCCCTGTAAGCAACATCAGGAAACCGACAGGCAGAGGCTGCTATTTACTCTAGGGAGGCTGCTTTGCCAGCTGCTCTTTACTGAAAACAGTCTGCTCCAGGAACCCATCCAGCTGAGCCTCGCACCCAGCTCCCTTCAGCCCCACTCAATCTGGAACGCCCCAGCAGGTCTGTCTTTGAGGACCCTGACATTTTTGAAGGGTACAGAGCAGCTGTTCATTGATTCCTCGAGCTCTTACCAGGCTTAGTCTTCAAAGGCCTCCTTGTGCTCTGGGATAACGCGCTGTCCCACACTCGTGGGTACACTTCCTGTTCTCCGTCCCCATGCCCTTTTCTCCAGAGAGCCCTGGTTTCCTCCCTGGGGAATGGTATTCAGCAGTGGAGCTGGATCCTGATGGTGATGCCATTGGCTGGACGAGATGTAGGGGCAGGACCCGCTGAGCGCCCAGGACAGACTCCACCATTGTGCCCGAGGCTCCTCGCACTGGGGGCACAGCATTCAGGGTGGTCTTTTTTTGTTGTTGTTACTAGGGATGGAACCCAGGGGCACTCCACCACTGAGCCACATCCCCAGCCCTATTTTGTATTTTATTTAGAGACAGGGTCTCACTGAGTTGCTTACGGCCTCGCTAAGTTGCTGAGGCTGGCTTTGAACTCGAAATCCTCCTGCCTCAGCCTCCCAAGTGCTGAGATTACAGGCGTGCACCACTGCACCCAACTCAGGGTGGTCTGTGAAGATTAATTTTTTCCAATGCCCAGGCGACACAGAGGTAAATCAGGGGGATTTGTGGACCTTGTCCATTCGAATGACAGAGTCCCTGATTTTTTCCTACCCCTTTTTTTTTACATAATAGACTTGATTTTCTTTTATGGATCAGGAGGCTCATTCATTCTCTTACCTCATGTCCTTGGTTCCCTGCAGTCACTGCTGGTACCAGCAGAGACCTGGGGAGTCAGCAGATCATCCTGCAAATGCCAGATAACGAGTGTAACACAAGGCAGCTGGTAAAACAGCCGGATTATAATTAAGCAGTAAATACTCAGTGCCACGGAGGACTCGCTGGGTCCAGGCGGTCCAGTGTGCCTGCCCAGTTCTGCGGAATCTGCTGGCAGGTCCTTCCGGCCTGAATGGTGCAGGGCAGAGGCCTCCTGCCTCCTGGGGAATGGCTGCTCTCCCTGTTGCTGACCCTCCCTCCTATTCTGTGAATTCGCTAACAGAGCAAACTCACTTAGTGGTGGGCAGGCTCAGGCCCTGGATTCCCACCACGCATCGTTCTGGGGCCACAGCTCCCAGGGGAACAGGATGCTTGCTTCTAGAGGTCCAGAAGAGGTATGCCCCCCTTCGTGGTGCCAAGGAATCAGCACATTTGGGCTTCTCAGTTTCCTAGATGGTGCTACAGAGCTGTCTGAGAAGAGGGTGTCGGAGCAGAACTTCATTATTGGAGAGGAAGACTGGGGACATCAAAGGACAGGGGGTTAGGAGAGACCAGACAAGAATCCAAGTGCCTCATTGAGAAGCCTCAGCTCGCCGGGGCGTCTGTGCGAAGCAGCTTCCTGTTCTCTCACCTCCCCTTCCAGTCTTCCCACGCCAGCTCCCTCCATCCCTTGACAATGTCCTGGGCAGAGTCGTCGCTCCAGGCTGTTAACAGACCCGTCCTGCTCCAAACTCCACTCGCACATCTAATTCAGACTTCTTCCCCGCTCACGCTGGGCCCTAGCCTGCTGCTGAGAGAAGGGGCTGGCGAGATCTCGTTCTGGGATACCCATTGCGCCCCCTTTCCAAGGCCAGTGTGCAGAACAGGGTGTGAGGGAGGGCGGGGCAGGGAGGGTTAGGAAGTCCTTTCAGGGAGCTGGCTGTAGGTCCAAGGCGGAGGACTCAGGCCCGTGGCTGCAGCGTCTCACGAGGGGGTGGTCTCTGCCCTACACAGGTGGTGTCCCTGGCCTGCCCTGACCCTACCATAGCCCACCTCCCAACCTCCAGCGGGAGGACCTCACAGTTTGGTTCAGAAGCCACTAGATGGCCTGAGGGTCCCTCCCTTCCTCTAATCTTTGTGCTTCTTCCTAAGGAAACTGAGGAAACACCCAGGCTGTTGCCCCTTGCTGGGGCCACAGGAGACTGGCACGGGGTGCCCCATCGCGCTCCTTGAAGCACGTGGCGTTAGCAGCTGAGCCACCTTCCATCCATGGCTGTCAGTTTGCACGCCCATTTACAATTCTCGGTCACAGACAGAAGAAGCTGTGTGTGATCGGTTTGCTTCTTTTCGTAGACCTGGCAAGCAGCTCCGTAGAGGAAAACACAGGGACAAAAGACCCAGGTGGGAAAGCTGGAGGGAAAAAGCCCTTCTGGTCTGATTCAGGTGGAAGCAATTCCTTTGCCGCTGGTGCTCTGAGCTGGCGCGCCTCATCCACGCTCCGCAAGTAGATGCCAGGGAGGTGACGGCGCTTCTCCCCTTGGACCGTCCCTGCAAGCCACACCGCCTTCCCCAGCCTCACTGACCAGGGCAACAGTGCACAAGGCAACCAGCCATCGTAATGACAGGCTGCGGCTTTGAGGGAGAACAAAGCAATCTCATAAAACACACGAATCCCTGACATCTCCCTAAACCTCAGTGAGAAGGCTGGCACGCCCAGGAACACGGGAAGGAGGGCAGGAAACACACGTTTTCAGAAAGAATGAAGTATTTTAACAAAACCATGGGAAAAAACAGAACATCAGTCTTCCACGCTGTTACCTGGTCCTCCTGGCTGCTTTTCTCCTGAGTTCTGTATGGTGATCCAGAGGCAGCCTCGAGTTCCCAGCAAGCAGAGCTGAAAGGAGGGTCTTCCTCAGGCGTGGCCCTCTCTCCTGTCCCCTCCTGGCACCTGATGGGAGATCTTTAACTGACACAAGAAGAGAAGGAAAGACAGAAGCACCCACGGCATCTAAAGAGCCCAGATCGCTCTCTCTTTTTCTTCCTATGGTGCTGATGGAACCAGGACCTGGTGCGTGCTAGGCAAAAGGTCCAGGCCTTACCTCCCTGCCCAGAACAGCACTCCCAGGCGCTGACCAGTGTTGACTCAGCACCTCCCTTATACTTGGTGCTTGCTCGGAATATTTATTTATTTATTTATTTATTTATTTATTTATCTATCTATTTATTTATTTATATTTTGCCAGGGAGGGCAGTGGGGAAAGGAGGATGAGGAGATAACCATCAATAGAAACAAGATTACAATTAGGTAGGAAGAGTAAATTCTAAGCTGGATGCGGTGGCACAAGCCTGTGATCCCAGTCCCTTGGGAGGCTGAGGCAGGAGGGTTGCAAGTTCAAAGCCAGCCTTGGTGACAACTTGGTGAGGCCCTCAGCAACTAAGCAAGACCCTGTCTGATAAAAAATCTAAAAAAGTGCTGGGGATGTGGCACAGTGGTTAAGTGCTCCTGAGTTCAATCCCTGGTACCAAAAAAATCATTAATTTCTGATGTGAGATTGCACAGTACTGGGTCCTTGGTTAACGGTGATGTGCTGTATATGCCAAAAGAGCCAGCAGAGGGGATTCTGGATTGTCTCAACACAAAGAAATGGTGACCTTTGAGGTAATGGGTGTGCTACTCTGATTGGGCCATTGCATAAAATACACTGTGTCCAGGTGCCACCACCACACCCCACCCATAAGTACCTACGATTGTTGCACATCCACCACAAAATCATTTTTTTTAATTAAAAGTAATGTCTTACTTTTTTTTTTCTTTTTTTTTTGGTAGTGGGCATTGAACCCAGGGGCACTCCACCACTGAGCCACATCCCCAGCCCTATTTTGTATTTTATTTAGAGACAGGGTCTCACTGAGTTGCTTAGGGCCTCGCTAAGTTGCTGAGGCTGGCTTTGAACTCGCGATCCTCCTGCCTCAGCCTCCCGAGTCGCTGGAATTACAGGCGTGCGCCACCACACCCGACCTGTTTTACTTTAAAATCAGGAAAAAGAAAGAAGCTATTTCCCTAGGAGTGGAGAGGGACAAACAAGGAGCCAGATCTGGAGAACAGGGCCACACGTAGCTCACAAGCCCACATGTCTAACACCTACGAGACCAGAGCATGCACAATGGAGCCCTCCAAGTTCAAGGGCAGAGCCCTGAGTTTACGTCCCGGGCCACGTGGCAGCAGCACAGCTGCCCAGCCAGAGGCTTGCAGGTTCTGGTACTTCCTCCTGCTCTGCTGGCTTTCCTGGGAGCTAGACAGAGTCGAAGTGTCCCCTGAATGGTGGCAAAGCACAAGTGACCGTCCTCCTCCCTTGGCTTGGCCAGCACTGTCATCCTGGGTCCGGCACCTTTCCCCAGCAGGTTGCACACCTAGAGAGCACGGGAGCTCGTCTGGAAGGAGCCAAGCGTGCGTTCCTGTCTCTGCAGCCCCTCGGAGGCTTGCCTCTGATGGCCGGGCGTTGTGGGTTGTTGAACGCTTGTTCAGTAATAACCTTTTCTTTCTCCTCCACCTTTGTGGAGAGGTTTCCTGGCTGGGAGAGACTTGGATTTTCAGTTCTATTTCCCCAACGCTAGCTTCCCTCCTCCACCCTCCTTGTCCCACTCCAGACACAGTGGCTTTGCATTCCTCTTACACAGCAGGAAACTCATTCCTCCCTGGGGCTCAGCCAAGTTCCTGCCATGCACTTCTCCAGCTTTGCTTCCTGGTCACCTTCCCTGACCACAGCTCTTGCCCTGCATGTCCTTTTCTTCACGGCACCAACTGTTCTATGATTCTCCTCTGTCTCTAGCAGCCAGCCTCACCAGGGCAGGACTGGTCAGGGTGGGCGATCCCTGTGTTCACAGCATCCAAGGTGCCTAATGCTGGGGAAATGGAGTTTCAGGCGGTCCCTTACCAACGCAGAACATCTCTCCACGGAGAGGCACCTCTGGCACCCCAATGGTTAGTGTCAGGGGTTGGCTGCTATTTCCAGCCCCTCCTCTCTGGGTACTGGTGGGGACTGGGCTGGATGTGGCCAGGGCAGTTTTCCTGCTTGCATGGCACCTTCTGTAATGGACATGGAGAATAAGAAATTCCCAAAATAATGAGGCCTGAGAAAAAGAAGTAAAGATGAAGGCCATGCACTGACAGCCTTCATCTCCCAGGACATGCTCTTCAGGCGCCAGGTGCAGACAGGGAGGGGGTGTTTTATCACCCTTGGATGAGACAGCCTCGGGGAGGCGTTCATCCCCTCCAAAGCAAACCCTCTGCAGACACTGTCCGCAGACCTTGACCAAAAAGATCCACAATCCTGACTGTCCAAGCAAACTGATATGTGTTCACTCGACACCCCTCAAAATAACCTATATAAACCCAGTCCCTTTCTTTTTGGGGGGCTCATTTTCCACCAGGAGAGTGGTCCATGGGCACCATTTCATCCCTCTGAATGAAGAGCCGAGATGACGCGTGAGGTTTGCGTCCTGCCCAGTCTTGTGCTAACGCTCTGCCTCCCGAGTGCTGATGCCCACGTCATTCCACGAGCTGCAC
>JAJEJO010001319.1:59344-98605 GCA_020662805.1 Glaucomys volans | reverse complement strand
CTCCTGACTCAGCCTCCCAAGTCGCTTGGATTACAGGCGTGCGCCACTGCGCCCGGCTCTTCTGTTGTCTATCCCCACGCTAGTTCGTAGTAGGAGCCCACATGGTGATCTCTCAATAAAAATCAAATGAATCAATTCACAAGCAAAGGCTTCGATTCCCACAGTTCTTTAAGGCAGAACATGTAACCATGATGCTGGCTGTTCACATCCTCCTTCCTAGGAGCTCAATTCCTCCACCCAAGGAGGGTCTAGGAGAAGGTGGAATGACCTCCCTCTTCCTGAAGCCGGTAAGCTACAATCTCAGAAAGTAAACTCGGATTCTTTTGTCATTATTGGAGTCTTTAGAACGAGAAGTTACAACGAGTTGTAACCAGAGACCAAGGAAATGTCAAGTAAGTCCGCGAGGGACTTCCTGATCTTTCCAGATGCTTTAAGAACCACCGCAGCAGCGCCAAGGGCTCGCCAGAGGCTGCCGCACAGAGACTCGGTCTTCCAGGACAACTGCACCTGCTGACCACGTCCAGCCAGGAGGGAGAACATTCTGTGTGGAAGAACACCAGATGGCTGACTTAATATCGAATCCTCGCCTGGGGCAGACTTGGTCATCTACTCCCTCTTCAAACAACAAAGAGGCAGGATGGATTCCAACTCTTCTTACCAAAGGGCATTACCTTGACGTTTGAGTTACTGTGACAAACGTCTAGGAGCTACAGATGCCAGCTGAGCTTGTGACAAGGATAGAAATAAATACCGGGTTTGGAACTGGAGGCATTCTAGCTAGGAGAAAAAGAGGGCAATGCCAAAAGGGGTTAGAAGAGTGTCACCTTGACACTTGGGCAGTAAGACCCCTTCCCTGCACCCCGCACTTCGAAGGCCCTGCATCACCAACATCTGACACACAACAGGCATCTGTGTTAGCTGGACCCGGTGCTGAACATCAGCTCCCTGTGATCTAGAACCTTCTGCATGCGCTTCTCTCACTAACGCTGTCCAGGCCCCAGGGCAAAGCCTCCTCCAGGTCTCCCACCCCGTGTCTAGAAATTCAAAGGGGAAAGTCTGGGTGTTCCAAACTGTCTCCAGAGGCCAGCACCGGGGGCAGCAGCGGGCACTGAGGCACAGGCCGATCGTCAGCTTCTCAGTTCCTCCTCTGAGACCAGAAGCACAACTGACCTGCACCGAAACCCATCTTCCATTCGTGGGCTCCGGGCACGGCGTGGGTACCAGGCCTGGCTCCAGAGATGCTCCCTCATCGCCAGGGTTCTAAGGAATATTAGTCACAGTAACAAGTGGTCCCAGATGAGTTAGATCTGGATAACTCACAAAACGTTACGGTATCTTTGTTTTGGCAACTGGATGGGCAGTGAACGCTGAAATTGTGAACAGAGTCATTTTTATAGAAATGCTTTCATAAGGTCTAATAGCATCTTCAAAATAGTTTCAGATTTCTGCTTCATTTGAGAAGTTTTGACTGAAAATGGGATGGACACCTTTTAAGTGTTCAAACATGATATCCGACCCCTCTTTTGTACTTTTGTCCCCACCAAAGTTAAAGGTGGAGGGACTGAGGCTGCAGCTCAGTGGTAGAGCACTTGCCTAGCAGGCCTGAGGCACTGGGTTCGATCCCCAGCATTACATAAAAATAAACAAATAAAATAAAGGCATGCTGTCCATCTGCAACTCCAAAAGAATTTTATTAAGAAAACAGTTAAATGTGGAATACCTGGAATAGCTCTGCGAGGGGTTCACAGATCTTCCCTAGCAAAACCCCACTCTTCTGGTAAAAATCATGGAAATTTTAGAAATCATTTCAGTTGTCCTAAAAGTATACAGCAAATGGAGAAGCATCCATTGGAGACAGTCCACTGAATCTCAGTGAGACTGTATCTGGGACATGGGAGCCATGACCCACTCCCATCCCCCTCTCCGGCTGGTGTGGCCAAGAAGATAGTCCCCCACCCCCGCCTCCAACTCCAGTTTCACCTGGAGAAAAGAAGGTCACTGTTTCTCTCATTCCCTCCCAGGTCCATGTGACAAAAACTCCACTCTGTACAGGCGTGACCAAAGGGATTGAGGAGTCCTTCCCCATCCAGAGCTCACCTTATAGGATGGAAATCCTACACCACCTTTAGTAGGTGAAAGTCTCAGCTGACATGTCAGAAGCTGCACCCTCTGAACAAACTAGAAGCTAGACTTCACAGAGTTCGCTCAGAATTAAATAAACGAATGCCCAAGTGAACAGAGTTACAATAGAACCCTACCCAGAACAGGGTAGGGTGCAGTATCCAGAGTTGCCAGAACGTACCATCTTAAATGCTAGCACAAGAAGACCAGGCAGGACCCAAACCTCATGAGACATCTCAGCTCTTTATTCAGGGGGATGAAATGGCGCCCCTGGACCCACTCTCCTGGTGGAAAATGAGCCCCCAAACCAAGAAAGGGACTGAGTCTATATAGGTTATTTCGAGGTGTGGTCTAGTGAACGTGTCTTAGTTTGTTTGGACACTCAGGAATGTGGGCCTTTTTGGTCAAGGCCTGTGGACAGTGTCTGCAGAGGATTTCCTTTGGAGGAGATAATGCCTCCTACAGACTCTTTCTTTTAAAGGTGATAAAACACTTGCTCTTTGCCTGCGATCAGCATCTGGAAAACATTCGTCTCGCAAGATGAAAGCTGTCAATGCATGGCCTTCATCTTCACTCCCTTTTCTTCTTCTCAGGCCTCATTATCTTGGGAATTTTCCATTCTCCATATGCATTACCTGTCCAGCTGGGCCTGGGGGCACACATCTGTAATACGGCAACTTGGGAGGCTGAGGCAGGCAGAGCCCAAGTTTGAGGCCGGCCTCAGCAATTTAGTCAGACCTCGTCTCAAAAACTCAAAAAGGGCTGGAGACATCGGTGATGGAGCACCACCAGGTTCCATCCCCAACACCCTAGCGACAACCATAATGAGCTAAAATGTCTGGTTTTCAACAAAGAAATTACAAGAGCTGTGAAGAAGCAGGAAGTGTAGCCACACACAAGGAAGGAACCCGGGTGTTGAGCACATTAGACAAGGACGTCCGAGCAGCTGGAAGCATGGTCGTTCCACAGCCCAGTGGTGCCAGGGCAGTGGGGTCAGTTGCTAAAAGGCCAAAATAAGTGCCTGGAGACAGCAAGTGAGTCATTCAGTTTATTTGGGACAGCTTTCTAGAGGTCAAGCTCTCTCTATGGAGGCGGGACAGACAGCGCCGTTGTCCTCAGGGCACTGCCTCCGCAGCGTCCCCTCTCCCGCACAGCACCTGGTCCAGTGGCAGCCACGTCCATTCCACAGCGCCCTCAGCTCTGCCCCAGTCACCACTGAGAGACGTGCTTCAAAGTCTGGCTGCAGAAGCAGCGACCTCATCAGCACCCACTTGCTGGGTCAGCTTGTCTGACCAGCGTCCCAAGGAGCCACATGTCCTGATGTTCATGCAAGAAAGCCACTTTCCACAGAGAGCACCGACTCACCCCGGTTCCCGTGTGCAGAGAAAGGAGGCGTCCTTCAAACCAAATGCACCTGACGTCCTGGTCCAGCCTCGCCCTGGTGGACCCTGACTTGGTTGGCTTTCTGGAAACAAAAAGGGGACATTCAAGGAGATGGTGTTTTATGTCCCCCTTTGCTTTAAGGACAATAAAACATGTTTTCAAAACTCAACAAAGTCAACCAAAAATCCTGGATCAGGCCAAGCCACGATTTGAAAATGAAGGTAACATAAAGACATCACAGATTAAACAGGAACGGAGAGAATTCAGCCCGCTGACTTGGAGTATGAGAAATGCTAAAAGATGTTCCTCGGGCAGGAAGAAACTGATCCCAGAGGGTAATTCAGATCCACCTGAGGAGACACAGCTGCAGGCAAGGCGACCACGCAGGCACCGCCAAACACCAGCTCACCGACGTGTGTTCTCAGTTCTTCTTTTAACCGATTTGAAAAGCAATTGCTGTGGTGGTGGACCCCTGAAATCCCAGCAACTGGGAGGCTGAGGGCCAGGAGGGTCTCAAGTTCAAGGTCAACCTCAGCATCTTAGACCCTGTCTCAAATTAAAACTAAATAAGGTTGGGGATGTCACCCAGTGATAGAATACCACTGGGTTCAATCCCCAGCACTGCAAAAAATACAAAATAAAAAATAATAAACCAGGTGTGGTAGCGCACTCCTGTAATCCCAGTGACTTGGGAGGCTGAGGCAGGGGGATCACAAGTTCAAAGCCAGCCTCAGCAACTCAGCGAGGCCCTAAGTATCTTCGAAAGACCCTGTCTCAAAATAAAAAGGGCTGATTATGTGGCTCAGTGGTTGAGCACCCCTGGGTTCAGCCTCTGTAAGAAAGAGAGAGAGAGAGAGAGACAGAGTGAGAGAGAGAGAGAGAGGGAAGGAGGGAAGGAAGGAAGGAAGGAAGGAAGGAAGGAAGGAAGGAAGGAAGGAAGGAAGGAAGAAAATAATAATAATAATAAAAATCAATTATGCGGTTGGGTGTGGGGGCGCACACCTATAATCCCAGCGACTGGCAGGCTGAGGCAGAAGGACTGTAAGTTCAGGCCAGCCTGGGCAATGTAGCAAGACCCTGTCCCAAAATAAAATACAAAAAGAGCTGGTGTTGTAGCTCAGTTTTAGACCACCCCAGGTTTAATCCCCAGTAGGAAAGAGAAAGAGTGGGGGAAAAAAGACAGAGGGAGGGAAAAAGAAAGGAAAATGGCAGAGGCAAATCCAGCCACATCAGCACTATCCCTAAACGTGAGTGGTCTGAATAATCCAGTAAGAGGTCATCACACTGGCATAAAAAGAAAGCCCAGCGATATGCTGTTTTCAGGAGACACGCATAGATTCAGATACAAATAAGCTAAAAGTAAAGGCTAAAATTATACAGGCATATAGCAACCTCATCAGGTAAAACAGACTTTCAGATCAAATCTGCGGCTGGAGATAAAGAGGGATAGTTCATGTTGGTAAAAGTGTCCTTGCATCAGCAAGACAGTTTCATGACATAATCGCCACACCTGTTTTTACAGTGCAAACCAAGGCTGTCCACCAAGTCATCTTCGGGGGGTACAATTCTGTGGGTCACGCCGCTTTAGAGAACCGAGCAGCAACGCACTCGCCTGGCACAGGGCGCAGGCCAGGTGTGCGGGACGCAGCCACGCACTTGATCAGCTCGTTCCACAAAGCGCGCGTGCGTGGTTTGTCTGGAGGCTTCCATGTTAACAGTGAGCTCTTCCCCCAGATGGCAAACCGGTGAGCGCAGAATCTCATGCAGTAACTTTTGCAAGTCGATCCTTCACAGCGCGGCAGTGAATTTTCCCCCCTTGTAGAGCTTTGACCGTAGTGCACAGATCAGGAGCAACTAGTGTGTTAACTTTTTTCCCCCCACACCAGGAAAATGTTTGCTAACCTCACAAGAAATGATAAGTGTTGATTTAGACTATTCGATTTTGTTCAAATCTTTCCCAAGAGCATATCCTTTTTTAATTTTTTTAATTTTTATTTTTTATCTGTTCTTTTTAAATATGCATGACAGTAGAGTGTATTTTGACCTGTTATACATATATGCAGTGTAACTGATTCTAATTAGGATCTCACTCTTGTGGCCGTAAGTGATGTGGCATCTCACTGGTGGTGTGTTCACATATGAACATAGGAAAGTTGTGTCCCATTCATTCTACTGTTTTTCCTATTCCCTTCCCCCTCTCTTCCCTTTCTTCCTCTTTGTCTAATCCAATGAACTTCTATTTTCCCCCACCATCCCTTTTGTGTTAGCATCCATCTGTTAGAACATTCAGACTTTGGTTTTGGAGATTGGCTTATTTTACTTAGCAAAAATAAAAGGAAAAAATTATACCATGCATATAGCAACCTTAGCTTTAAGATAAAATCTGCTCCTGGAGATAAAGAAGGACATTTCACATTGGTAAAGCATCATTCCATCAATAAGACACTGTTTCGTGGCATAATTGCCACACCAGATAGTTTCAAGATCGATCCATTTCCCAGCAAAATCATAAAGTCATTCCTTTTAATGGCTAAGTAATATTCCATTGTGTATATACCACATTTTCTTTAATCATTCATCTGTTGAAGGCATCTCAGTTGGTTCCATAGTTTAGCTATTATGAATTGAGGGGCTATAAACATTGATGTGACCACGACTCTATAGTATGCTGATTTTAAGTCCTTTGGGTATATATCAAGGGATAACTGGGTCAAATGTTGGTTCCACTCCAAGTTTTCTGAGGAATCTTCATAATGCTTTCCAGAGTGGCTGCACCAATTTGCTGTCCCACCAGCAATGTATGAGTGTACCTTTTCCCCCACATCCTTACCAACAGTTATTGTTGCTTGTATTCTTGATAATTGCCATTCTGACTGGGGTGAAATGAAATCCCAGTGTAGTTTTAATTTGCATTTCCCTAATTGCTAGAGAAGTTGAACATTTTTCATTTATTTGTTGACCATTCATACTTCTTCTGGGAAGTACCTGTTCGGTTCCTTTGCCCACTTATTAATTGGGTTATTTGGGGTTTTTTGGTGTTATGTTTTGATTTTAATGTATATTCATGAGTATTCCTTGGATTCTAATCTTGCACCAAAGACAGTTCAGGAATATATGATTTTTTTTGGGGGGGGGGGAACTGGGGATTGAACGTAGAGGCATTTGACCTCTGAGCCACATCCCCAGCCCTATTTTTTATTTTTTATTTTTTTATTTTTTAGAGACAGGGTCTCACTGAGTTGCTTAGGGCCTCACTAAGTTGCTGAGGCTGGCTTTGAACTTGCAATCCTCCTGCCTCAGCCTCCCAAGTCGCTGGGATTACAGGCATGCGCCACCGCCCCCAGCAGGAGTATATGATTTTTAAGTAATACCAGAACACTTTTTTTTTTTTTTTTTTGAACCAGGGATTGAACTCAGGGACACTCAGCCACTGAGCCACATCCCCAGCTCTATTTTGTATTTTATTTAGAGACAGGGTCTCACTGAGTTGCTTAGGGCCTCGCCAAGTTGCTGAGACTGGCTTTGAACTCACGATCCTCCTGCCTCAGCCTCCCAAGTCGCTTGGATTACAGGCATGCACCACCATGCCCGCCCCAGAACACTCTTTTTAAAAGCTTCACCTAGTGGTCACGTCCCACTTTTGCAACAAACAAACAAAACAGCTGGCATAGGGCTGGGGCTGTAGCTCAGAGGTAGAGCGCTTGCTTCACATGTGCAAGGTACTGGATTTGATCCTCAGCACCACATAAAAATAAATAAATAAAGATATTGTGTCCATCTACAACTGAAAATATATTTTTAAAAAACTGGCATAAAATCTGTGATGATTATATGGTGAAATACAGCACAGCAATTATGATATAAGCACAGGATCATCCAAACTACCTGAAACAAAAACGGACTGAGATGAAGGGGAAAGTGGACACTTCAACAATAATAGTTATGAACTTGAATATCACACTTTCAATAGTGGATAGAACTAAGCAGAAAACTTAATAAGGATGGAGACAGTTGTGAACCATCTCAACCCGACTGACATCCGCAGAACACCCCACCCAACAACAGCAGAAGACACCTTCTCCTTAAACGCACAGGGGACTCCTAGAACATAGTACATGCCAGACCATAAACTCAAAAGACTTAAAGGGATTCACATCACTATGTTCTTTAACCACCAGAAATTAAGTTAAAAATTAGAATAGAGCCACACTTGGTGGCTCACACCATTGTGGCACCAGTGACTCGGCTCTCTCCATATAAATCCAATACTGTTCTGGCGAGCCTAGCCAAAGCAATTACACAAGAAAAAGATTGGAAATGGAGAAATAAAGCTGTTCTCCAATGAAATGATCTTAAATATAGAAAATGTCAAGGAATTCTCTGATAACTATTAAAAACACAAGCAGATCAACAAGAATACAGAATATAAGAACAATACACAAAAAATGTATTTCTATACACCAACAACAAACATTCCAAATATGAAATGAAGAAAGCAATTCCATTCCTTTACAATAACATCAGAAAGAATAGATATGTAAAAGTACGTTTGACGAAAGAGAAGCGATACACGGTGGGCTATTCATGTGTAGATTTAAGGAAATTCGTTCATCCATGTAAGAAAACTATGCATAAGGAAATGATGCAGAACCTCAAACAGCTAAGCACTCTTGAAATAAGAATAAAGCTGGAGGGCTGGGGATATGGCTCACTTGGTCGAGTGTTTGCCTGTCAAGCACAAGGCCCTGGGTTCAATCCCCAGCACCGCAAAAAAAAAAAAAAGAATAAAACTGGAAGACTCACACCACCCCAAATTTGAAAATAAAGGATCGAGACAGTGTGCAACAGCCAGAAGAACCAACATACAGATCAACAGTGACATTTGAGCCTCCTTAAGGTTATCCAGGGAAAATTCCACTCCTCTACCAGACCCCTTAACACCCGACTCAGCTTGAGAAAGTTACAGGAGATGGACGTCTGTCCATCAGCATCCCTAAGAACGAGGAGTGAAGGCAAAGAAAGGGGGGATTTGTAGCCAGCGCTGCTGCTGTCGGCTGATGACCTCTGCCTGGATCATGGTCTGGCCTCTAATTCTGCTTATCCCAAGGACAGACATTTATGGACTAAGAATCCCCCTGACTAGAGAGCTGACACCAATGGGGTCTGAGATGGCCCCCCGAATGCTGTCTTTTAGACCCCAAATCCCTCAAGATAGGAGGTGAGCAGAGAGGGGCTGTTACTGAGAAAACACCTGGATAACCCTTGGCTTCACTTGCTCTTAACGGAAACCTGCTCCTGTTGGAGGCCACAAGCTGGAGGCTCATTATTAGCCTCCCATCAGCTCTGCCGCAGCCCTTGCCTCCCCCTGAGGACCACAGCAGCCCAGGCGACTGACTGGGGTTCCTGAAGGCCACTTTGGCCAAACTGACTCCTGGGTGCCTGGATGGGGCGGAAAGGCCTGGCATCTGCCTTCACAGTGCCTGCCTGTTGCTGCCCGGGCAAGGTGCGCCCCACGCCCCGCCCGCACTCACCATGGCGCAGCCTGAGAGGAGGGCCCAGGTCCCCCTGGAGGCCTCCAGCCCGGGCCCATGGGTCAGATTCCACTCAGAACTGCACGTAGACATGCGATCGTTTGAGATGACGCGGGGTTAACTCCACCTAGACTTCCCTGGTCTCTCTGATGCCCACTTCCCCTTCAAGGCTGAGACACCTACCAGCCACCATGGCAGGAAACACCAGGACATAAAAGAAATGACAAGAGGTGGCGCCCGAGTTCCCGAAGATGTCCATCTATTCCCAGGAAGGACGTGAGCATTCCCCCATCCATGAGCCCCCCCCTCACTTGCTGCATCCGCAAACCCTCAACCTGTGGAGCCTCGAAGCTGATTTGGGAGCAGGGCTCCCTCTTCTCCATTCTTCAGCCACTGAGTAAAGTTGTCCTCCCCGGCGCCCGCCTGTTGGACTTCGGTTCTTCTGTGGGATGAGCCCCTAAGGCTGGGTTCCATGACACTAGGTCAGGAGTGTCACATCCCTGGGCTCTCCTACTCGCTTTGGTGACCATCTGCATTAACCCTGGTGTCTTACCTGAGGTTCTCAGGACTAACGATAAACTTCTTGGAATGTATTGCTCAGCTTAGCGGAACGCCAGCCTCCACCAGCACTAAAGCTAAGGACGCTGCAAGACCTCCATCCTGCACAAGTGACCTCCCAGCTCTGCGGGAGCCTGCCCGCCTTATGCCCACACCACTGTAGCCACATGTTGGATCTACGCCTTCCTTGAGTTCCTGCAATTTCTTCCACAGTGGAACGTCTCCTTCAGGGTAACTTGAATCCATGTTCCTGGGCCGTGGTCACTCTTCTTTGGCTCAGAATAAACTATTTTCTTATTTCCTTTAAAGCAGAGTTGGGATTTTACTTTGACATGCATATGAAATGCATTTTTTCATTTCAAGTTGAAGCATTCCAACTTGTTGCACCTGACAGTGGAATGCAGTTATGCGTTTTGATAGGTCATACAGAGGTGGAGTGTAACCTCGCATTTTTCTGGTTACACACATTGCAGGATCACATCGGTCACGCAGTCATATGTGAACATGAGGCAATGATGTCTGGCTCCCTCTACTCTCCTTCCTATGAAATGCATTTTTTTTTGTTTTGAACCAGGGATTGAACTCAGGGACACTTGGCCACTGAGCCACATCCCCAGCCCTATTTTGTATTTTATTTAGAGACAGGGTCTCACTGAGTTGCTAAGGGCCTCGCTAAGTTGCTGAGGCTGGCTTTGAACTCGTGATCCTCCTGACTCAGCCTCCCAAGTCACTTGCGCCACCGCGCCCAGCTTGAAATGCATTTTTGACACGATCCTTTCAACTTTTGACAGGTTCATTGGGAAATAACCCCGTCGTAAGTCGAGCGGCCTCTGTACTTGTGATAAGGAAGGCGTTCAAAGTCAGTCTGTGGTGATGGATGCACACACACTGAGATCCACTGACCTGGGAAACGTAAGCTGTGCAGTATGTAATGCGCACGTCACTCGGGCTGCTGAGCAGTGAGAGGCGGACCTGCTGCTGAGTACAAAATTACAGAAGATGGGGGACACGAGGCGGGCCCTGAGCACAGCCCACCCCCTCAGCACACCCAAACACGCCACCCTGAAATCCGCCTCTGTGGCATCAGGATGACTTCCTGCTGATTATTTTGAGAAGCAGCAGGTCAAGGGAGAGGGCTAAAGGCAGAGCTGAGGGTATCCTTTTTGAGGGGAAATGGCATCTGTGAAGGAAGAAGAGGTGGCCGGTGGAGAGCCCCGGCGGAGGCTGCTTTCCCTGCCACCTCCCCACGCCTGCCTCTCCCCAGCACCTCCTTTGCATGTGAGTTGAAAATGCTAGCCTGTGACAGGGGTCCCCGCCAAGAACTGAGAAGGCAGAGGAACAGTGATTTCTCCCTCGACACCGCCAGCCCCCACGTGGGGCTTCAGCTTTCCAAAAGCGGACTTGACTCCGTTTCACCCTGCGTTCCTTCGAGCCATCGGGTACTCAGAGCAGAGGAGCTTTTTAAGAAGTCAACCCTGGAATGACACCAAGGCACACTCGCTGGAGGAGGGCACCCCCCACGGGCGCTGCCTTCACCTGGCCTTTCAGGGACTTTACAACTCCAAATAGTGGGTCGTTGATGGACGCGCACAGACTCTTCCACTGTGATTTCCCTCCTCCCTGTGGAAAAACCAGTTCTGCCCTGATCTGAGATTCCTGAAATGATTCTTCCCCTAATTGCGCTTCTGCGCTCTCCCCTGGCCAGCTCGCCGCCTCTCCCACGAGCAGGAGGAGAGCTTGAACCCCCCTGCAAGTCTCCCTTTTACGAGACCGTGACCTTGATGCTTTATCTTTTATTGCCAACGAACTTTGAGAACTCTTATCTCGATACAAGTTCTCACACACCCTGCTGGATGGTTTATAAAGAAGACTAAAGTATAAAGTTTTCTTTGAAAAAGGAGAGAAAAGTAGATCTCACCAAACCTAAGAATCAGGATGATGCCTGGAATCAGATCCCGAGAGTGTGCGTTTCCCTGTGTCTCCCCACCCCGGCACCCGCTAGGCAGCACTGGGCTGGAACCCCAGGGTCAGGAAGTGCACTCTGGATCATTCCACCCCACTGCCCTGGGTCGGAATTTTCCAAGAGTAATGTGACTTTTGTCTTTTTCTTTCTTTCTTTCTTTTCCCTAAAATCAAGGCGGCATTGACGATTTCTCAGAAGGCTGAGAATGCAGTCTCTGGGTCCTTCCCATGAGGACCTGGAGCTAGCAGCTCACTCGGATCCTGGGCCACCCCTGGCTGGCAGAGGCGGCTTGGGGAGAGGACTGTGGTCCCCCCGCGTGGCTGCACAGCTTGCCCTGGGGCCAGCGGAGTGCGCACCCACACTGCTGTTAGGGATGTGGTTTCAGAGGAACAGGGAGGGTGGAAAGGGCACGGCGACCCAAGTCCAGTACCTACCGCAAACAAGGCATTGGGCGTAGTGATGTTACAGTGTCCTCGTGGGGCCCCGAAGCAGGGGCCTCTGCTTTTCCCATTTATGGATGAGGCAAGAAGATCAAGGAACTTGATAAAAGTGAGCTTGCTTCTAATGTATGTGAATTTCTCATAAAGTCTTACATTCAGAAATTGGCTTCAGACACAGAAAAGGAAGGTGAACTTGTTTGAACAGAAGGAGTTTCTCTTCCTTCAAGCCACGCCAGCCCATAAGCCTTCATAAAGCAAGGAAGGCGGTTCCTCCTTCCCTGGCAGAGACTGATAGCCTCCGCACTCGCCCGAGTGGCTCACTGTGGACAGAGTGGTGCTCACTCCCTGACCGGAGGCCTGGGCAGGGAGCCTATCTGCTTCCTGCATCAAACCCCAGGATATGGAGAGATTTCCTCTAGGGCCCAACTCACCAGCATGAGGTCCTGCCCACGGAGACTCAGTCGCCTGGGCCAAGGTGTCCCCTGGCCCTTGCTTCTGGTTCTGCTCATCTTCTTCCTCTTCACGCTGCCTTCCTTCATTAAGGAGCCTAGCACAAAGCCTTCCAGGTAAGAGTCGCACCCTCCCCACTTCCATTTCATGAGGGGGAGCCCAAAGTGGTAGCCCCAGGGAGCCCTGTGATCTTGGAGCCTCCTGGGCAGGTGTTGGATCAGACACGTCATCAAGAACCACTCAGAGGGAAGACCAGTGGGAAAACTTGGGGAGACGGAGGTGATGGTGGCAGTGGGGGGAAGCAAGGTACCAGGAGCACCCCAGGCTCCCACGGGGCAGAAGTGGAGGCAGGAGCTAAGACCAATGGACCAGGCACAGGGAGAAGAGGGGACAGTTTCCCCTCGGGACTGGCCCGCCAGCAGGGTGAGCACTGGTTCTCACGTGCTGTTCTCCAGTCCTAGAGCCAAAGATTTGTCCCAGGTGTTCCCTCTGTCTATGATCATACTGCCCTGAGAAGTTCCTCAGTGACACCAGGACTTCCCACTCAGGGAGGCAGTTTCAATTCTGTGCCCCAAGTTAATCCTCCCAGAAGACCCAGCTATTTTTTCCTTAGAAAAGAAACACACCTTCTCTTTTCAGACTCAAGTTAAAAAAAAAATTTTTTTTTTTTTTGGTTTCACTAGTCTTAAAATTTTAAAATAACATATGTTCTCATAGAGTTAAAAATATACAGAGAAGTGAAGCAGGAAGTGAAGGTCTCACCCTTGCAGCCCGCATCTGATCACTGTGAAGACCGAGGTACCCTGATCACAGCTTACCCTTCCCCGGCGGCACAGCCCGGCCCTATTCCAAGAGCTTTATGGACAGTAACTCATTCTGAGTATTAGGAGGGTGCTGAGACACAGAGCTGGGCTGAGTCACCCGAAATAACACTGCTGGAATGTCTCAGAGCCGGGATCAAACCCAGGATTCCGATCCTGCATCCATGGGTGTTTCCTTCACGCTGTGCAAGACCTTCATACTTTCTGTGCCACGGGACATTTTTCTTTTTTCAGCACTGATGACTAAACCCAGGTGCTCCACTCAGCCACTTCCCCAGCCCTCCTGATTTTGAGACAGGATCTGGCTAAGTTGCCCAGGCTGGCCTCGCACTTATGATCCTTCTGCCCCGGCCTCCTGAGTAGCTGGATTGCAGGCATCAAGGCCTGGCTACAGGATGATCTTTAAATCACACTACACTGTAGACATTTTCCCATGTTTTTGATACATAGACTACTATTTATTATTATTTTCATTATTATTATTTTGTGGTGCTGGGATGGAACCCAGGGCCTCATGCTGGCTAGGCAAGCACTCTGCCTCTGAGCTAAGCACCCACTCCCATGCCCTTCTTTTTCATAGCTGCATATCATTTTGCAGAACTGATAGTGTCTCTTTAGCCAATCCCTACTAATTGCACGGGGGTATTGGACCTGGGGGAGGGCACTGGGGCTGTCACTCATTTTCCCTTGCATCCCTTTGTACACCTACATACATTTCTGTAGGTGGATTTCTTGCAATGGCATTGCCAAGACCATGGTCACAGCCACATGAAATGCTAATGGAGATGTCAAAGCATTCTCCCCAAAGGCGACACCAGGGGTGAGAGGGTTAGCTCACCCCACTCCCACTCCCTGTGGGAACCCTGGAGAGCGGAATGCTTTGGTGAAAGTGTGTTTCTCTTTTTAATTTCCATTTCTCAGTTTACTGGGGAGGCCGAGGCTCTTCTTCTTTTTTTTTTTCTTTTTTCTTTTGGTACTGGGGATTGAACTCAGGGCACTCCACCACTGAGCCACATCCTCAGCCCTATTTTGTACTTTATTTATAGACAGGGTCTCACTGAATTGCTTAGGGCCTCACTAAGTTGTTGAGGCTGGCTTTGAACTCGCAATCCTCCTGCCTCAGCCTCCCAAGTCGCTGGGATTACAGGCATGCACCCCTGCGCCTGGCAGTTCTTTTTTTTTTTTTTTTTTTTTTTTTTGCGGTGCCGGGGATTGAACCCAGTGCCTTGAGCTTGCAAGGCAGGCACTCTACCAACTGAGCTATATCCCCAACCCCTAAGGCTCTTCTTAAACTTATTAACCATTTGAGTTTTTCTTTTCTTTTTTCTTTTTTGTTCCCAGAGATTGAATCCAGAGGTGCTTTACCACTGGGCGCATCCCCAGCCCTTTCCTTTTTTCTTTTTTCTTTTCTTTTTTTTTTTTTGTGGCATTTTGATTTGTTTTTATTTCTATCTTTTATATTTAGTTATACATGACAAAATTTTTCCACATTTTTTTGTACAAAAATGGGGTACAACTTTCCGTTTCTATGGTTGCTCACAATGTAGATTGACAGGACTCATGGAATCTTACATATACATGGGGTAATACTGTCTGTCTCAGTCTGCTACCTTTCCTTCCCCCACCCACTCCCGTCCCATTTTCCTCAACACCATCCAAACTTCCTCCTTTCTTCTCTTGTTCACCCTCCCTTCCCCCACACGTTAGATGTCATCATCCACTTATCAGAGAAAACATTTGACCTTTGGTTTTTTGGGCTTGGCTTATTTCACTTAGTATGATATTCTCCAACTCCACCCATTTACCAGCAAATGCCATAATTTTATTCTTCTTTATGACTGAGTGATATTCCATTGTGTATACATACCACAGTTTCTTTATCCATTCATCAATTGAAGGGCATCTAGGTTGGTTCCACAATTTAGCTATTGTGAATTGAGCTGTTATGAACATTGATGTGACTGCATCACTGTTCTTTGCTGATTTTAAGTTCTTTGGGTATAAACCGAGGAGTGGGATAGCTGGGTCAAATGGTGGGTCCATTCCAAGTTTTCTGAGGAATCTCCACACTGCTTTCCAGAGTGGTTGCACCATTTTGCAGCTCCACCAGCAATGTATGAGTGTGCCTTTTCCCCACATCCTCACCAACACTTATTATTGCTTGTGTTCTTGAAATAGGCATTCTAATTGGAGTTAGATGGAATCTTAGGGTGGTTTTAATTTTCATTTCTCTAATTACTAGAGATGATGAGCACTTTTTCATATATTTGCTGATCACCTGTATATCATCTTCAGTGAAGTGTCTGCCCAGTTCCTTAGCCCATTTATTGATTGGGTTCTTTGCATTTTTAGTGTGAAGTTTTTTAGGTTCTTTATAAATTTTGGAGATCAGTGCTCTGTCTGAAGTGTGTGTGGAAAAGATTTTCTCCCACTCTGTAGGCTCTCTTTTCACATTTTTTTTATTGTTTCCTTTGATGAAGAAAAGCTTTTTAGTTTGAATCCGTCCCATTTATTGATTCTTGCTTTTATTTCTTACACTCTGGTGGTCATGTTGAGAAAGTCTGGTCCTAAGCCAACATGATGAAGATTTGGGCCTACTTTTTCTTCTATTTGGTGAAGGGTCTCAGGTCTAATTCCTCGATCCTTGATCCATTTTGAGTTGAATTTTGTACAAGGTGAGAGATAGGGGTTTAATTTCATTTTACTGCATATGGATTTCCAGTTTTGCCAGTACCATTTGTTGAAGAGGCTATCTTTTCTCCATTGCATGTTTTTGGCACCTTTGTCTAGTATGAGATAATTGTACTTATGTGGGTTTGTCCCTGTGTCCTCTATTCTGTACCATTGGTCTATCTGTGTATTTTGGTGCCAATACCATGCTGTTTTTGTAACTATTGCTCTATAGTAGAGTTTAAGGTCTGATATTGTGATACCTCCTGCATCACTCTTCCTGCCCAGGATTGCTTTGGTTATTCTAGGTTTTTTGTTCTTCCAGATGAACTTCACGATTGCTTTCTCTGTTTCTATGAGGAATGTCATTGGGATTTTAATTGGAATTGTGTTAAACCTGTACAGTGCCTTTGGAAGTATGGCCATTTTGATTATATGAATTCTGCCTATCCAGGAACATGGGAGATCTTTTCTAAGAAACACGGCCTCACTAAGTTGCTGAGGCTGGCTTTGAACTTGACATCCTCCTGCCTCAGTCTCCCAAGTTACAGAACCATTTGTATTTTTCTATGAATGCCCTGTTCATATCTTTTGCTCTTTTTAAAATTAAATTAGTTCCTTTTCTTATTTGTAAGAGATTTGCATGTATTGGGGATATTAACTCTTTTCTGACTTATATATTACAATGCTTTGAATGTTTCCTGTGGCCCAATGTTTGTTACAGTGTTTGTGATCTCATATCTCTTACAGAAATAATATTTACGGCTGTGGCTGTGGCTCAGTGGTTCAGCACTTGCCTGGCATGTGTGAGGCATTGGGTTTGATCCTCAGCACCACATAAAAATAAATATGTAAAATAAAGGCATTGTGCCCTTTTACAACTAAAAAAAGTTCTAAAATAAAATATTTTTTAAAAAAGTAATATTTATTTAAAATTTTTTTTTTATTGTACGACGCAACACCTTTATTTACTTATTTTTATGTGGTGCTGAGGATCGAACCCAGTGCCTCACACACGGTAGGCGAGTGCTCTACCCCTGAGCCGCAGTCCCAGCCCCAGAAGTAATATTTATGTAGATAAAATTTGGCTATCTTTTCCTTTATGGTCATTGGGTTTTTTGTGTAATTCTTAGGAGGGTAAGTCCTACCCCCAAATTATACAAGTTTTCTTTTGAATTTTCTACTAACATGCCTGCACTTTTTTTAAGTTTAATGAGTGAATCCTGCAGAATTCTTTTTGCCTTCAGCATGAACGTGAGCATTCTTCAGGATTGCAATCAGCAAAATCTAAATCAATCAAGCTTAAGTAAGATAGTAAGGGGGACGAGGTGCCAGCAGATCCCAGCCCTCCTGGAGAGCACTCCAGGGTGACACTGGCCTGCAGATGAATGGCTCTTGGTGACAGGGTTTCTGGCCTCCTTCCCCAGGAGTTCAAGGGCAGAGGTTAAGTTGCCTGGTGCCCCTTTCTGGTCTGGAGGTTCCCACTGTGACTGTGGGTAGGGTGACATGTGAGGAAGAAGAGTCACACTGCCACATCCCAGCCACTCCTGAGGCCCATGCACCACAGGGGTCAGGGATCCGAGTCTTAGAAGTACTCGGTTACTTGCTGGAGCCAAGTAATGAGATGATAACCCCAGAAAAGTGTGGGGACACTCGAAGCTGCGAGGGGCAGCAGGGGTCAGTCCAGGAAGGACCCTCCTGGGGGATCCCTCAGTGCAAAGGAGAATCTCCCACAGGGAAGCCACTCTTAGTGAGACCGCCAGCAGGGTCCCTGCCATCAGACAGAGGCTGGCGGAGCCTCAGGTGAGCAGACCCCTCCCCAACACACACCAGCAGGGGGGGCACCGAGGTGATAATGCCAGAAGAGCTGGGCCTTGACGGAGGGGCGGCCGGCCACAGCTCAGTGTCTGGGCTCCATCCCAGCCAACACCGCAGAAGGAAGGAAAGGAAGAGGGGCGGTGTTGTCCTGCCTGGCCGGGATTCTTGCTGCCCCCTCTCTTCCTCCCTCACCTCCCCAAACTCCTCTCATCTCATCTCCGGCTCCCCATTCCCACCCCCAGCTGAGAGGGTTGGAGCTCTGGTCTGGCCAAGAGGGAGAACAGGAGAGGAGCTTTGAACAACACAGGACAACTGGAGCTCTAAACTAGATTAGAGGAGAGAGAGAGAGAGGGAGAGAGAGAAGGGAAGGGAAGGGAAGGGAAGGGAAGGGAAGGGAAGGGAAGGGAAGAGAAGAGAAGGGAAGGGAATGGAGGGGAGGGGAGGGGAGGGGAGGGGAGGGGAGGGGAGTGGAGGGAAGGGAAGGGGAAGATTGTATTGCAATTTTTCTGAGACTGAGTCTTGGGTTTTTCGGTTGGTTGTTTCGTTTCGGCACCGTGAACCCAGGCCCTGCACATGCTAGGCAAGTGCTCTGGCGCTGAGCTCTACCCTCAGCCTCCTGAGACTGAATTTTCAGCATCAAAAGTGACTATAATATTTTGGAGTCTGCCCAAGACCTTCAGGAATAGGAAAGGGACATGCGTTATACTGCTCAATAAACTATTTGCATAATCAAGTTTCTAAATGGTTCAGAGAGGGAGCAAGGGCCACACGGAGGTTCCTGGAAGACTCTCCCTGGACATTCTCTGTTGAAGGCTTCTCAGGAGAGGTGGTCCTGGAGACAGGCAGGGCTCAGATGAGCGACTGGGGACAGGCGTGTGGGTGAGAAAAGTCCTGCAAACAAGGAGCTGGCCTGAAATAAGTCCCCTGGCCTCGCCGAGTCACAGGCAAACTGACCTCTGAGCAGGAAGGGCTGGCCCTGGGCAGCAGAGGCTTGGTGCACAGGCCTGTAGGCAGCAGTGGCCTCGTGAGGCTGCTATGTGAAGGCCGCTAGGCTGTCGGAGGGGAACTGGACAGGCTGGAAGGTGGAGCGGGTGGCATTTTGACCTGACCAACAGGGGTGACAAAGGGTGGGGTACAGAAGGCGTTCCCAAGCAAATGACCCTGACACACAGTCCAACAGGAGGAGACTCACCACTGAATCTCAAGGTGAAGGGAATCTGGAAGCAGGAAATAGGGGGAAAGGGGGCAACAAGAGACATTTCAAAGGAACAGGAAGAAGAGTGGGAGAGGCAAAAGTGACCGCAAGCTTTGCCCTTTAGAGACTGGCCATGGTCCCCTGTCTTGGTTCTGGTCCCACAGTGCTTCTGGGAACAGGGTAACAGTGAACTCAGACGTAACCCAGGCAGAGTGGCACACACCTGTGATCCCAGCTACCTGGGAGGCTCGGGCAGGAGGATCCAAGTTCAAAGCCAACCTTGGCAACTTAGTGAGGTCCTATCTCACAATAAAACTTAAAAACAAATGGCTGGGGGTGTGGTTCAGTGATAGAGTGCCCCCGGATCCAATGCCCAGAACTTAAAAAAAATCGGATATAAAAGAGAGTTGTAAAAACTTACCTTAATTTTTCAGGGTCAAAATCAAGGTGGTAACACCCAGTTTTATGACACATCATTAACAGTGCGGAACTGGAGACATTTCCAGAGCAACCTCTGCCCAGTAGCTCTCCATGTACTCCTTGGCAGAGAACTGAGATCAGTGTATTTATTCTCTCTCAACGATTCAGATATGAGGCTCAGGAAGGTGAGGCTGATTCACCCAACCAGGAAATAGAAAGACGGATAATTGAATTTAGGGGATTTTGGCTCCAAATGCCGTTCTTCCGCTATCTCGATTGGGTGTTGACTCTCAAAAGATGCAAAGTCTAATGACAAAGAGAGAGAGAGAGAGATGCAAAGAAGGCTGACTCGGGGCTGGGTGGTGGCTCCGTGGTAGAGCACTCACCTAGCACTTGTGAGGTCCTGGGTTCGATCCTCAGCACCATATAAAAATAAAATAAAGACACTGTGACCACCTACAACTTAAAAAGAAAAATTAAAAAAAAAATGAAGGTCGGCAGGCAGGACGCATGTGACGTTGTTACTGTCAGCAACTGCAATGAAGTCACAGAGGGCAAGTGCCGGGAGGCAGACCAGGAAGACCAAGTCCAGGGGGAGTCCGTGCGAGAACACCACAGGGAAGGTCGCACTTGCACACAGCCTAATGAGCGTGTGACATCTCGGCCATCAGGGACGATGCAAACCCAGGGAACAGTGTGAGCGATGGCCCAGAATGCTCAGGAGGGGTCGGTGGGAGCTGATCAACTGGCACTGGCGTGGCCCTCGCCGTGCGCCCTGGGCTCAGAGAGGCAGGACTTTGCTGCTGCACCTTAGGCTTTTCAGGTCGATACGTCATCACCACCACCCCCCTGTTATGGATAGAATAACGTGCCCAGGACAGTCTGGTCACAAGGGCAAGCCCAGGCAAGCTGGCTGCAGTCCAGCCTCTCAGCCCTGACACCAGGCTCTGCCCTCCAGCTCCTTAGATTCAACAGACCCAGAGTTTTGTTTTGTGTTCCTGCCAGAGCAAGAATTTCTTGTGCGTAGCCTCTTATTAGTCTGTTTCCTGGGTATTTTGAGCATGTCCTGAACATAGCACAGGAGCGTAAATCAGTGCTCGTGGATGAAAGAATGGCTTCGTGCCCTTAAATAACAGGCCAAAATATTTATAGACTTTGTTCTACAGCCACCAGAACTTTCAGAGCACGGATCACTTGCTTAAGTCTGTGCTCTATGCAGGTTTTCCTGCTGCTAGATGATGGGGTCAGAGTTCAGTGGCCACTGCAGTGGTTCAGGACACCTGAGCGGGGACGGTGCAGATGGGAAGGAAGAACTGAGAGTATCAGATTGGCTGAACTTGTGGAAGGAGTGAAGCAGCTCTGTGACTTCAGGCCACGGTTACCAGCCACCTCATAATTCTTTTTTTTTTTTTTTTTTTTTTTTTTAAACCAGGGATTGAACTCAGGGACACTTGGCCACTGAGCCACATCCCCAGCCCTATTTTGTATTTTATTTAGAGACAGGGTCTCACTGAGTTGCTAAGGGCCTCGCTAAGTTGCTGAGGCTGGCTTTGAACTCACGATCCTCCTGACTCAGCCTCCCAAGTCGCTTGGATTACAGGCGTGCGCCACCACGCCCGGCTTCTCATAATTCTTAAGACAAAGTCAAGGGCATCAGACTGTGAAGGTGTTGGTCCCAGGGTCTGCCTTGCTGGGTGATGCGCAGATCTGATCTAAAGCCACCCTCTGCTGCCGGGCCTGGGAAGTCTGGCATAAATACCTTAGAGATGATCATTAAGAGGAGGCTTTAAAACCACATCTGTGGAGTCTGCCTTCTATCTTATTTTGTTTTGGAGTAAGAAACATAACCTTATTTTCTATAACCTCCTGATTTCGATTCTGGACCTCTCATCTCCCCAGGCTGCAGGAGAACTTAACCTTGGCTGTTCTTCCTCCTCTGCCCCATCCCAGGACGCTCGCTGCCAAGGGTTCCAGGACCCGAGGCAATGCCAAGCATGGGGGGCAGCAGACTCGGAGCCCCTGTGGAGCTGCTGCTGAGCAGCTCTGAACCTGTCCCTTGGCTCTCCCAGGTCCAGCTGGCTTAGGCTGACTGTGGTCCCATCTCCCCCCGCTCTGCACGCAGCCAGTGTCAGACCCATGACCTCTGGCCTTGTGACCACAGATCTCTCTCCTGCCTCCACCCTCCCTTCTCTCCTTTCCCACCCTTCACCAGAGCAGGTCCTTCCAGGGAAGGGACAATGGCGGTAGGAAGTAGTGAAGTCCTCCTCCCTCCTAACATCTCTAAGGTAGTTTATGCATTTCTCCAAATTTCGAACATCAAACAGACTCTTAACTGCTGGGGGAGGTAAGGGGGTGCTGGGAGGAAGATATTAAATGACATTCCAGAATACCCCACGACTGCACAGGAAAGGGGCCTGGCTGCTCACACCCCTGGGGGCTAACGGCGTGTTCTTCAGGGGATGGGGTCGTAGGAGATTGGCCCCTCTCTGTCTGCATGCACTTTCCGCTTTTTCTGCAGCGAGCACACACTTCCTTTCTCCTTTCTTAAGACTCAGGAGGAAAAGGTTCCATTTAGGGATCACGTCCATGCTGCTGTTGTCTCCGAGGCTGAGCCGTCTTCCTGAGTTGTCCCCCTGTCCCCCCACATGGGACCGAGGTCACCGTGCTGTGACACCTTGCTGCAGCTGTGGGCGTCATGTCCGCTTCCCTGTTAGACGTGAGCTGCTAAGATGGGTGACACAGCCTTTTCATCTTTAGTGCCTAATGGACTTTCCATGCCCGGCGTATAACGGCCAGGCATTTAATAAAATAGGTGTCAGATAAGCATGCATGGGGCTGTCAGACTCACGGAATCCTCCATGTCTCATTTTGTCTTTTTTCTCCTCGATTTTTTAATGTTTGTTAAGGAAATGGGCACCGTCGTGAGGTCCCCCAGGGCCGTGGTGAGGCCTGCCTCCCACTCTGGGACCCTGATTCCCCGGGGCTGCCACTCAGCTCCCCTGCTGTCTCTCTTGGCGCCGGCTCCAGGCTTCTGAATGACATGCCTGTCCTGTTGTTTTCTGACCTCTCAGCTTGAAGTAGTTAGGACCTGTCAGTGAGATATCGTTTACCCTGAGCCTTGGAGCTGGTCATCCCTTTCAAGTGTCCTCTCTGGACACTGTAACCCAAAGGGAAGCTGATTGGCATCTGTCACCATGTCATTCCAGCACTGACAACTGTCCCAGCTTGATGAGCCTAGCTTGGTATGACAGGGTCATTTTTAAAGTGCCCTTTACCAAGTTACATTGTTATCTTTGTGCATGTGTGAATATGTAACGACAAATCACACCGTTGTGTACGACCGTGATGCACCGATAAAAAATGCAGAAAAAGAGAGAAAGGAAAATAAAGTGCCTGCTATACACTGGCTCGTAAGTTTTATGAGACAGGTGTTAAGAGTCTCATTGAATGCATGAAGAAATAGAGGCTCAACGTGTTCCGTGACTTGCCCCAGGTGCCTGACCATTGCCCCAGGTGCCTGACCTGTCAGGGTAGGTACATGTCTTTGTTTGGAACCTTCAAACAGCTCTTTCTAGCTCTATGAAACATGTCATTGTCAACTATCCGCCCCATGCTGTGGAGCACTGGGACTCCTCCTCTTCCTCCTCCTCCTCCTCCCTCCATCTAGTGTATTTTGGAGCCTGTGTCCCCTCCTGGCTGCGCCCCCTGCCTGAGCTCTGTGCTGCTCTCTACTTCATGGGATCAACCTCTGAAGCTATTTTCCGTGCCTGGCTTATTTCACTTAGCACGACACCCTCCAGTTCCATCCATGTTGCCACAGACAACAGGACTCGATCCTGGGCTGGTCACCATTCTGTTGTTCACACTGGTCTTTCACCAAGGGGACAATCACTTGGCCAATTCCATGTCCTGGCTCTTGTCAACACAGCCACCACAAATGTGGGAGGGAAGGCAGGCATCTCTCTGGTAACCGCCTCTGGTTTCCTTGGACCGGATCCTATAGTACTCCCATTTTTACAGTTTTCTGCAGCGGGAATTCACACACGCTGCTGCCTGGGGGGTAAGGATCACCCTTTCTCCCCTTCTGCTGCCATTTGTTATCTTTTGCTTTTTTTATTCCGGCTGGGTGGAGATCACCTCTTGCGGTGTGGTTGGCATTCCTCATGATCAGTGACCGTCAGCATCTTTTCACACACTTGGCCATTTGCGTTCCTTCTTTTGAGAAGTGTCTCTTCAGACCATTTGCCATTTCCAAGCGATGCTTCCCATTTTTGCTGCTGAGTGCCTTGTGTTCTGTGGATGGTTCGAGAACATCTCCTCCGGTTCTGCACCTCCGCTCTGCGCCCTCCCCGCCCACCGTGGATGGTTCCCTTTGCTGTGCGAAAGCCTACTAAGTTTGACATCATGCTATTTGTCTGTTTTCACCTTTGTCACCTGTACTTTTGGGGTCTAAGCCAAAAAATTAATTGCCCAGAACAATGTCTTGAAGCATTTCCCCTGGTTTCCTCCAGTGGTTTCATGGTTTCAGGTTTTGCCTTTAGGTCTTTGATCTTTCCCCTCTTTTTTCTTGTGCTGGGAGCAGATCCCAGTAGGCAGGTGTTGTGCCCTGAGCTACTTCCTCACACCTTTGATCCACTCTCAGTCAGCTGCTGTACCTGGTAAGAGGTGAGGACAGCCAGCTTTCCCTGCACCTTGGCCTGCAGACCCCATGTCTGCGATTCTTGACCCCTGTCTGCCATTGCTGTCCAAAACATCTCCTCCCTGGTTAGCTGGTTCCTGCCCACCACCACCCCTACTCAGGATCTTCTCTGGTCTCCTCAACTCTCACAGCAATACTCATGCCTGGGGGTCAGGGACGAGCCCTGCCTGTGGACAGGATGTGTGTGTTTTAGGGAGAGAGGACACCCCAACTTTCAAAGCAACTCACTGTCATTCTGGCCCAGCGAGTCCGGTGAGGAAGCCTGGGGAGCCTGAGCAGGGTGTGCTTAGGAATTGCTTCCTCATTTTTCCTCTGAATTTTTTCTCTTTTCTTCCTCTTCTCTCCCCTTTAGTCCCTCCCCCTCCACACTGAAAGAGTTCAAAGCAAACAAGTTTCCTCTGAATGTTTCCTCTTTCCTTCCCCTCGTAAATCATCCTTAGTACCTGTCCAAACACGAGCTTTGACCTGAGAAAGGACACTCAGGATAACAAAACGTGGATTTCCAGCATGTGTTTCAACATGCAAAGGTGATCTAGGCGATCGTACTGCTTTTAGTCATTGAAGCAGCTCACTTTTTAAAATCAGTCAAAACCTTCAAGTCAGTTAAACCTTGTCAGGATTTCCCAAGGAAAATAAGCTTGCCAGTTGGACAAGCAAAGCAGACTAGCAGTTTTCATTTCAGGCAGGAAAGGAGACCCAAAGAGCTAACCAAACTCCAGAGGGGGACCGGGAGAGCTCCGTGGACACCATGGGAGTCTTGGACCCAGGGGTCCAGCTAAGAGAGTGGGGACGGGAGCAGCCCCAGGCAGAGGGCTGGACAGCAGGAGCAGGGGGCCCGGGAGCAGCCAAGGCCGGCGTGCTCCCCTTCCAAGAGACACAGCTGAAGCTGGAATCACGGGAAGAACCAAGGGCAAAGTGGATGACCAGGACTGCCAAGAGAGGCTGGGACTTAAGGATGTGAGCAGCGCCCATCTGTGTGACCAGCCACTCCTGACAACAGACATGGCAGGCACATGGCCGGACCCCTCCCAGTCTCCACGCCATAGCACGGGGAGCCCAGGTGAAAACTACTTCGGAAATCACAAGAGTCTTTTGACCTCTTTCCTCTGCTCCAATAAATAATCCACCCCTACTGGCAGGTGACCACTGACGTGGGGTATCAGTTCAGACCGCCTCTCTACGGCCACAGATTAGGTCCCTGCGTTATCTATATAGTACTGTGACCTTGGAAAATATTGCTTTCTTGCCAGGTTGCTCTATGACATCAGGGATAAATGGACTCTGAACCTGTCACCATTTCTTTGCCTGCTGGTTCCCCTTGATGATGTTTTACTGATAGAAAGGTCATTACCAGCTAAACGTTCCTCTAGGTGTTACTCTTATCCAATAGAGCGAGCTGTGTGACCCTCATGAATGACTAAAACCAGTATTTTTCCTTTATCTCCCAAGTAGATCAGATTTATGAAATTAAACTGCTTTTTGCTTAAATGTGTTCCATAATTACTTTTCCTGTCCTGCTGGACTAGAGGCCCCAGCCCCGCCCGTGGTGTGTGAGCTGTGGCCCACTCAGGATCTGAACGAAGGAAAACAGGGTTCGCAGCTTTTGCACACAATTTAAGCATTCAGTAAATCCGTGCATAAGAATAAGGAAATGCTTCTACAACACCCACAAACCCAACAATCATAGGCGTATTTAATTATTGAGAATTGAAACTTAATTAAATGATTCTGTCACTCCCTGGGTCACTGCGGTGACTTCCTGTACAGCTTCAATGAGTTTTCAAGCAGTTGGAGCATTTGTAGACAGAATTGTCTTTCTGGGTGTCACTGGGCCACTCCTGCCCCCAGACAGGGTTCCAGAGAGGGGTGCCTATCTCTTCAGGGGCGTGTGACCACTCTGCAGATGGTCAGCTGTCCGTGCGGCATGGTCTAGTGTGCAATGTGGAAACCACCCTGCCTCATCCTCTCCCCAGCCGCTGCCTGTTAGGTGCCTCCTGGCCAAACTGCACCATCCATGAAAATGTTCAAGACACGGGAAAATGTTCTTCCCCAGAGTTCCCCCCACAGAGTGCTACGGATTTGGGAGGAAAAACTCCCGAAGTCCCCTAGGGGAGGACGAGGCTGTTGCGTTTGTGGGGAATCCGCCCAGGGGCTCACTGATTACCACGGCTGTCTGATGAACCAGGCAGACGGCTGGGGCTGTGTTGACCAAGTGGCCCACACAGGCTGGAGCTACGCTGAGCCAAGACGTGGGGTGAGCTCCCTCCAGCTCCCTCCTGGCAGCTCTGACCCCTCCCACCCAGTCAACCTGCAGTGAGTCACCAAGGACACATGCCTGACCAGGTCAGTCTTCCAGGGCGCTCTGAGCCATGACCTTTCATAATGGATACTTCGGAGGTGTCTGCCCAGCCAATAACCCCCTCTTCCTCTTGAAACTGTCCTCCTCCTGTGAGTTAGCACAAAAGGAGAGACCAGGAGTGCGACTCCACGTGTCAGCTCTTTCATTCATGAGTGAAGTCTCACACAGGAACGGGGTGCAGGGGTGAGATGGCATGGTGGAACTCAGTTTCCTGGTGGAAAATGAGCCCCCAAACAAAGAAAGGGACTGGGTTTATATAGGTCATTTTGCAGGGTGGACTAGTGAACACATATCAGTTTGCTTGGACACCCAGGAAGGTGGGCCTTCTGGTTAGGGTCTGCGGACAGTGCCTGAAGGGGATTTGCTGTGGAGGGAATGAATACCTCCCCGAGGCTTTGGAGGGGATGGACACCTCCTGGAGGCTGTCTCCTTTAAGGGTGATTAAACACCCCCTCCCCGTCTGCAGCCGGCACCTGGAAAACGTGTCCTGGGAGATGAAGGCTGTCAGTGCATGGCCTTCATCTTTACTTCTCTTTCTCAGGCCTCATTATCTTGGGAATTTCTTATTCTCCACATCCATTATTGCAGACTCTGAAAGAAGGGAGAAATCCAGCAGACTCTGGCTCCTTCGAGCTGGGAGGGGCCAAGCTGGGGAAAGGACTTCCTTTCAGAGTTCTGGAAGTGAACTTGGGGCAGGCAGAGGGGGAAGTGTGGGGGAAGTCCCGAGGTCATGGGAGAATGTCAACTCTATGCTGCTCCAGGAATTCAGGTGGTGAGCGGTGGGAGGAGGGATGTTCTGGGATGTTCTCTGGCAGCTGCGGCTGAGCTGACCACTTTATTAAAAAACTAAAAATAGGGAGAAGAAAAGCATCATAGTAACATGTGAAGATTAACTAGTTTGTTAGGTTAGGGGAAACAACTGTAGCATGTGGAGTGAAGACTCAGTAGCTTACTAACGTTAAGGGTATAACTAGTGTGGAAGGCTAACTACTATGTCAGTGTTAAAAAATGATTTTAGCATGCAACATAAGTGAAGGCTTTGTTAATTTTAGCGAAGGCCCAGTCAGATTTGGGGTGCCCTTCCCTTGAGTGCGTGGGCTCGGTTCCTTTGGCGCACAGCAGGCGTGATTAATCTTATGACTGCAGTTTCCTGATGGCTTAGAAGCAGTTGTTTCCATCCTGCTTGACCAGTTACATAAGGTAAGACCAGAGACACAATTAGCAGTATTGTAAAGGCTAGTCACCCAGCTCTATATGGAGAAGTGCTTAAAAGGGTTAAGGGAAGATATTCCTTCAGCTAAACTGCTCCAAATTTCAAATCAAAAGTAGGTGGTTGGGCATTAGCCATGGCCAGGACCTGAGACTATAATTTTAATACATCCAAAGAGGCATTATGAGAAGGATCAAGTCCATTAAATGATTACGTACACTCTGCCGTTGAGCTTCAGTGTCGTCGCATGGAACCCTAGTCACGCAAAAGTGAGTAATGTTATAATGACATTGGAGTCTCTGCATCCATCGGAAATCTTGTACTTGATCTCCTGGCCATACGGCAGAGTCTTTTAGTTGCTGAACCTCACTTAGAATTTCCTGGTCAAGCCAGGGGAGGTGGTGCACGCCTCCTAGCACTTGGGAGGCTGAGTCAGGAGGATGGCGAGTTCAAAGCCAGCCTCAGCAACTTAGCGAGGCCCTAAGCAACTCAGTGAGACCCTGTCTCTAAATAAAATACAAAATAGGGCTGGGGATGTGGCTCAGTGGTGGAGTGCCCCTGGGTTCAATCTCCAGTACCAAAAAAAAAAAATTATTAAGAACTCTTTTCATACATGTTTATAGGGTAATAATGTCTGTCTCACAATCTACTGTCCTTCCATTCCCCACCCACCTCATCCCTCCCCTCTCTTCCCTCTGGACAATCCAAAGTTTCTTCATTCTTCCCTACCTACCCCCCACTATGGATCAGCATTCGCTTATCAGAGAAAACATTCGGCCTTTGGTTTTTGGGGATTGGCTTATTTCACACAGCATGATACTCTCCAGTTCCATCCATTCACCTGCAAATGCCATAATTTCATTCTTCTTTAAGGCTGAGTAATATTCCATTATGTATATATATCACAGTTTCTTTATCCATTCATCTATTGAAGGGCCTCTAGGTTGGTTCCATAGTTTTGCTATAATGAATTGAGCCTTTATCAGTATAATTCTTTTGAATTGTTGAAGATAATGTGTTGTTTGAACTTCTTGGTGTAAGGCCACTGCTGCTGTAGAGGCAGAGGCAATGAGGCCAGCCAAGCCAACAATACCTGCTATGAACAACTTGGTAAGCGGTTTAGTCGAGTACTTTAAGTGTCTCCACAGCTCCTGCAGGAGTGCCATCTCCTAAGGTGTCTTAGCTTTACAGGGAGCCAGGTAGCCACTGGTCCCTTAAGAATCACAGCAGTTGGTTTCCGGTCCTGCCATATGGCCTGATTGACGCAGTGTTGCAATGTGCAACTTTTACATGTAACATGGTGTATGTTTTGTGAGGCTTTATATTTTCTGGGCCCAGAGAATAAAAGATAGGGATTTAACACACGTGCTGTGAAGCAGAATTCCTTATAAGAGTTAAGGTGGATAACAGTTTCCAATTTCCCATATTGAGGCTCGCCATTCCAGTCCCAACAGGTTCCTGAGTTGAACCTAGTTTCTATATGGAATCCTCAATTGGCCCCAAATCCATTCTCAGGGTGGTGGGGTGATGATTCCCCTTTATACCAATACTGGATGATGGGGGCTTCTATGTCATTTTTAGGTACTCGAGTTCGATCACTCCTGTGATCACATGTCCATCCCATATCTTTAGATTGAGCGCCCACTAATACCCCACATGATCCCCAACCTACAACTTGTTTTCCCGCAACAGAGAAATTTCCAGGGTGAGCTGGAGGGTCCCTGTGGCCATGGTGAGGGTGTGGGGTGTGTTTCCTGAATGATCAACATTAGCTTCCTGCTCGGCAGGGGAGCCTTTCCCTGTGAGAATAGTGAGTTTGGCCCCTTGTTTCTGTCCTTTCGAGATGCGATGGACCCAGGTTTGAAACTTAGTGTAGTGACAATGTGAATCAGTGTGAGCAACACAAAGTGGAAGACGATCCTGAGTAATTAAACGAAAATAGCTGGGTGGACCCAGCAGTCAGGAAAGGACCCGGCAGGAAGGTGGAGGCACTAAGACAGACTGCAGGGGGGTGCCCAGCCACGTCCCTGGGGTGCAACAGCAGGTTGCGGACTATGGGCCCAGTTGGCCTGGGGGCCACTATCCAGGCCTGCACTTGTGTATCCAGCGAGAACCAGCGTGACAAACCTGGAACGGAAGAGCGCGTCCATCTGTCTTTCTTAAGTGTTCCCCAGTTACTTGTTTTATTCTACCCATTTGTCCCCATAACAGGGACTGTGCTTCCAGGCTTGAGTCGTGCACATCGTCATCTGCAGGGATGGGACTCCCCGTGAATTCACCAGCTGCTTCTTTTCTCCGCTGTCTCAGGTTCAGGGCGCTGTTTATGGAGTCAAAAATAAGATATAGAAAACAGAAGGAGGAGAGAGATTTGGATGGGGGTCAGATCTGTGAAAGGTCCCTGGAGCCAGGGACCCCGAATAAGGTCTAGTGCCTGAAAAGGAGAGAGTGAGGGGGAGTAAATGGGACCAATTTAATTCGTCTCTGAGCGATGTTAAGAAAAGGCAGCCGGGCGTGGTGGTGCACGCCTGTAATCCAAGCGACTTGGGAGGCTGAGTCAGGAGGATCGCGAGTTCAAAGCCAGCCTCAGCAACTTAGCGAGGCCCTAAGCAACTCAGTGAGACCCTGTCTCTAAATAAAATACAAAATAGGGCTGGGGATGTGGCTCAGTGGCCGAGTATCCCTGAGTTCAATCCCTGGTTCCAAAAAAAAAAAAAAAGAAAAGAAAAGGCGAAAGGGAGTCTGAGAGAGGGGCTGAGGAGTTTTCAGTGGGAGGCTTTGCAGCTTCCTCAGGAACGCCTGGGAGACAGCTAACGTGGAGTCCGTGGGGCCTCTTCCGACGGAGAGGCAGGAGTGGGGGCGAGTTCTAAACTGCTGAAGTGAACCCAGGAAGGGTGGCCTTCTAACTTGGCTGTGGTGACCTCGAATGGCCTCTCCACTTTCCTTGTAAGGAGGCTATGGCTTGAGGAGGCGAAAGGTAGACTGAGCCCCCTACAGAGGGGCCTCTGGAGATTGTGGCTGGGGAGAAGCGTGTGAGCATAGTTCCCGACAGCAGCCGTAAGGTGAGCTAGAAGGGGTTTAAGATGTCACTGGGGTGGAATGGCAAGGGGAAGGCTGATTGTGAGAGGCTTCTCTGGTAAAGCTGAGATCCAGAGAAGGGCCAGTCTAAATGAGTGTCGTGGAGAGCTTGGCGAAGATTGCCTTTAAGGTCCTGTTGTCCTCTCCACCTTTCCTCAGGACTGGGGATGATAGGGAAGGTGAAGATCCATTTTGTGTTTAGAATTTTAGCTAGTTCCTGGATGATGGAGGAAGTAACCTTGGGGCCTTTATTAGACTGGAGGGAGGCACGTAAGCCAAAGCCTGGAATTATCTCCCCAGCAAGTAAGGTTGCCACTGCGGAAGCTGTTTGGTTGGTTGTGGGAAGGTCTTGATCCTAAAACCCGGAGGTGTTTATTCCTCTTACTGGAGGCATGCAGGTGGAGTCGAGCTGCCAGACCATGGTGGGGAGAGCGCCTCTAGCCTGGTGTGCAGGGAATGGGGTGGTCTCACATGAGAGTGGGGGTAACCCTCAGTTTGTGCAGCAGCGGGAAATCCGTTGGAGATCCTGTAAATCTGAAGGGGACATGTTTAAAGAATTCCTTAAGAATATTTGGAGGGAACAAGTGTCTGGATGGAATAAGTTATGGAGATCAGACAAGAGGGCCTTAGTTTTCTCAAGGGGAAGTTGATGTTTTGTTTTGGGGGTTTTTTTTGGAACCAGGGATTGAACTTGGGGCACTTGATCACTGAGCCACCTCCCCAGCCCTATTTTGTATTTTGTTTAGAGACAGGGTCTCACTGAGTTGCTTAGCACCTTGCTTTGGTTGAGGCTGGCTTTGAACTCGCGATCCTCCTGCCTCAGCCTCCCAAGCCACTGGGATTACAGGCATGCGCCATCATGCCCACCTGGAAGTTGAAGTTTTAAAGAAAGGTGTGGCGTATAAGACTGTCTGGGGGTGGTAGGTAGATTGAGCAACTTCCTTAACAACAAGCCTGTCCGCCTCCTGATTCCCCAGGGAAATGGAATCCTTTGGAGTCCAATGCCCCCTACAATGTACGACTGCCACCCTGTGGGGTCAAAGTGCAGCCTCCAGCAAATCTTTCCTGTAACTAGCATTGAGGACGGGATTCCTGCCTGAGTTAGGAATCCCCTCTCCCTCCAAATTAAGATGTTGGAATAAATAATATTATAAGCATATTTGGAATCTGTAAAAATCTTGACTGATTTATCCCTGGCTAATGATAGAGCTCAGGTGAGGGCCACTGATTCAGCTTGCGGTGATGTTGTTCCCGGGGGTAAAGGAGATAATTCTAATATTTGTGTAAGGACGAAAGGAGAACTTGCAGGAGCTTTTCCTTGAATTGAAGCATAACCTGCAAGACAAGGGGATTGTTTGGGGAGCTTCCATCTATAAACCAATCAGGGGAGTCAGGTAACGGCTGATCTGTTATGTGAGAAAATGGGCTTGTCAACAAGTCCAGAACGTGGGGGCAGGAGTGAGAAATGACAGGGCAGAGGGTGTTTCGTTGGGAGCAGAGTGGCTGGGTTTAGTGAGGTTCTTGCTGGAAGTAGTTCGGGGTTCCAGGAGCCATGCAGTAATAGTTGGACTCTGGTTGGGGAAGGGATGAAAATGAGGGATGACTAAGGAGATGCGAGAGGGAGCGTGTGGCGGGAACAGTAAGGGGGTGATACAAGGTGAACGTTCTCGCGCGGAGCTCAGGGAGCTGCGGGTGCTAACACCTCGAGGCCTTGAGGCCGACCTTGGTAAACCAAGTCTAATTGCCCCCCGATAGGAATGCAGTGGGGTGCGGGGCATCTCCTGCCTTCTGGTAACGAACTCCCAACGCCTGTGCATGTTCCGAGCGAAGGGCCAAAAAGAAGGGCTTGTTAGGGTTGGGTAAATAAAGAGTTGAAGATTTCAGAGGAGAATCCTAAAAGGCAGAAATGGTAGAGGGAAAGGAACGGGGAAGCAGAAGGGCATCTGAAGGATCCCCTTTGGAGGGCTTATAAAGAGGTTTGGCTATGAGAGAAGATTTTGGTACCTAGATATGAAAATAGTTAAAAAGGCCTAAGAGGGACAGCATGCCCCTTTGGGTGGATGGAAGGGGAATGTCCTTCAAAGCTTGGAACTTTTCTGGGAGGTTGGTAAGGGAGGTGGGGGTCAATAGGATGCCTAAGTGTTGTACCTGGGGACAGCACAGTTGGGCCTTAGACTGAGAAGACCAGGGAGTTAAGTAGGGCACTAGTGTGACAAGTGGAATATTCTAGAGACGGGCTACAGAGCAGGAGGTTGTCCACATACTGTGTTAGGTGGCTAGGGGGTAAATCCAGGGTGGCTAGGTCGCACTGAAGGGCCTGGCCAAAGTGGTGGGGGCTATCTCGAAAACCTTGGGGAAGAACAGTGCAAGCAAACAGTTGTGAGTGGTTAGTGTCCGGGTCTGTCAGGGTAAAAGCAGAGTGGGCGTGAGGCCGGATGGAGAGGATAGTGAAGAAGGCATCTTCAGGTCTAATACTGAGAAGTGTGTGGTGGAGGCTGGGAGAGGAGATACCGTGTAGGAGTTGGGCACCACCTGGAATGTGGGCACAAATGCCTCACTGATCTTTCCCGGGTCCTGGACTAGACGAAACTGGCCATTGGATTTCTTCACTCCAGGAATGGGGGACTTGTGAGGCAGGTGGGTTGGTAAGAGGAGTCTGGCCTGCAATAAATGGGAGATGATAGGCTTCCGGCCTCGGAGGGCTCAGGGGGTCAGAGGATATTGAGGAAGGGTCCCATGATGAGTGGGGTCCCTTAACGGGATGTGAACCGGGGAATGATGTCTTGCTATTTTAGGTTGAGAAGTGTCCCAGACTATGGGGTTAATCCCAGCAAGCAAAGGACCATGGGGGGGCTCAGGGAGTGTGGAGACCTGGTCTGGACTAGAATGAACCAAAGAGATGGTAGTGGACTTTAAAGGGGGAACGATAATGGAAGCCTTTAGTTTGTGAAGATCTGAATCCAAATGTGCAAAAATGGGGAATGTCTGCAGGGGATAGATAGGGGCCCATGAAACCCCCATAATCAGGGTCTTTGATCTATAAGTTCATCCATGCCATTCTGTCAATAAGGAAAGAACTGCCCCGCTGTCAATCATAAATGAAACCGCATGGCCGGCCACCATCCCTGTGACCCTGGGCTCTTCGGATATGCCACTTCAGGTGGCAGGGGCAATAGAACCCGGGCCCCCTCATTCCAATAGTTCCGTGCAAGGGGATCAGGCAGCTGTGCCCGGGGGAGGGGTGTCCTTCCCTGGAGGGACATTCCACCTTCCAGTGTCCCTATTTTCCACACTTGGGACAGAGTTGGCTAGGGGACCTCAGGTTAGGGCAAATTTTTGCCCAATGTCCATTTTGCCCACGTTGGTAGCAGGGCCTCAGGTGTGCTTGGACAGGTCCAGTGGGATCACATGCCATGGGAGTATTGAAAGGTCGGGTGGAGGTGTAACCCGGAGGGTTTCTGGGGGCCCTGAATTGTGGAGGCTAGGAGCTGATATTTAGCTGTAAGTGCCCTCTTTCCTTTTTGGCTTCGTCTGTTAAAAACCTTGAAAGCTGTATCTCAAGGTCTCACTCAGGACCTCTCTCTGGCGGCCGGAGTTTCTTTCGGATGTCGGGTGTTGGCGAGATCTCTGGCAGCCTGCCAGACACGACCACGCTCATCATTGGTCAGGGTGCCAATGTACGTCTGCCCAGGTGAGGTGGTACACCTGAGTCAGGGGGTGAGTGCCTTCTTATACTTGGCAGGATTCTCAGGAAGTGAGCCTAATTTGCCCTCAATTTGGGACACATCTGTCATGGAGGAGGGGATGTGAACTTGGATGGTCCCTTCAGCTCCTGCTTCCCACAAGGGGAACATGAGTTTTGCTAGGAGAGTTTTTGTTTTGAACCAGGGATTGAACTCAGGGGCACTCGGCCACTGAGCCACATCCCCAGCCCTATTTTGTATTTTATTTAGAGACAGGGTCTCACTGAGTTGCTTAGGGCCTCGCTAAGTTGCTGAGGCTGGCTTTGAACTCGCGATCCTCCTGCCTCAGCCTCCCAAGTCACTGGGATTACAGGCGTGCGCCACCGTGCCCAGCAACTAGGAGAGTTTTTTTTTTTTTTTTATTTTTTTTTTTTGCGGTGCTGGGGATTGAACCCAGGGCCTCGTGCATGCAAGGCAAGCACTCTACCAACTGAGCTATCTACCCAGCCCACTAGGAGAGTTTTTGACAGAGTATGGGGAGGGATGGCACAGGGAGGGCTGGTGTGAAGTTTGTGAAGCGGGGTCTGACGGGGGAGCCGTGGGACTCTGGGAGGGAGACCTGACGGGGCAGCGATGGGGCTTTGGGGACGGGAGCCCGAAGGGGAGAGGGAGGCCTCAGGGGAGGCTACAGGGCCCCAGGATCTGTAAGGAGGGGGCCATCAGCTGTACCCGGGCTGTGAATGAGGAAGGGGATTGTAAATCTGTCACCACTGTAAAATAGTACAAGGCTGATACAGGGAGGGGTTTGAGTGGAGGCGGGTGAAGGTCTGGGGAAGTGGAGCTCCGCGTGCTTGCCATTTCGGGTTAAACATTTTTCTAAAGCTTGTAGAAGCTCTATATTGACAGTTCCATATTTGGGCCACATATTCTGGCTATCCAGTTTGCATCGTGGCCATATTTGAGTAATGAGCTTAATGAAGTGTTTAATTTGGAGGTCAGTATGGAAATAAAGGGGGAATTTAGTGGGTAGACCCATCTTTGGAGAGACCCGGCAGAAGTGATCATGGAGAGCAAAGTGTCCCCTGCACTCTTCACGTCACATGGTGTGCCAGCCCCAGACTGGACTTCCCCATGAGGGATGGGGAAACGCCTTTCCCTCAGTCCCAGTGGTAAGCGTCTGGGTTCCAGATGCCTAACGGCCGAGTGTCTGTACAGCAGAGAAAAAATGAGTGAGGGACGGGGTCCCCAGTTAATAGATGGGGTCTTACCTCTCCGAAGGGATGAGAGGGCTGTTGTGGATGCAGAAGCAAAATGGCAAGTTCCCTGATTTGAGGAGTGTGCTGGGTGTGGAAGGGAAGATTGGCGGGGGAGCAGAAGCAGGCCTCTTTTAATGACAATGAAGAGTGTGATATAAGTCCCTTTCCTGTTCACATAGCATAAATCCCCAAAAGTTCAGTAGCTGGCTGCTGTGTGGCACCCTGAGGGCTGTCAGAGTCCCGTCTCAGACTCAAAGCCTTCGCGCAGCGCTAGGGAGTGGCCCCAGCCAGATGCCTTCAGCTGCGATTCCGCCTCCTCCTGCCTCACACAGTGGTGGTTGACATCTGGTTCCCCTAAGGGCTGTCGGAGTTAGATTTCAGACCCAAGACCTTCGTACAGCACCAGAGAGCTGCCCTGGCCAGCTGGACTCAGTTGCTTGGACCCTCCGTCCATCTCTCCCACCAAATGTCTCCCACATAAAGTGGACAGCAAAGGGCAGGACAGGCCTACGTCCAACAGGGTGGGGAGCGCAGTCAGTCTGGAGATTCAGCTCCTGTGAGCGGTGGCTGGGGTCCTCCCGGCTTCCAGAGGGCCTTGGAGGGGCTGCAGGTCACAGTCAGTCTCCAGGCCTCATGGGCTGTTTCAGGGACTGGGGGGAAGGGAAGGGGTTGCAGGGAAGTGGGGAATGTCACCTCGCTCTCAGAATCCAAATGTGAGCACAAAAAGGAGAGAGATGGGGACGAGTGCGACTCCACACGTCTGCTCTTTCATTCACGAGCGAAGTCTCACACAGGAGCGGGTGTGGGGTGAGATGGCATCATGGAACTCAGTTTCCTGGTGGAAAATGAGCCCCCAAACAAAGAAAGGGACTGGGTTTATATAGGTTATTTTATTTTATTTCATTTCATTTCATTTCATTTATTTATTTATTTATTTATTGCAATTTGAACCCAGGGCCTTGTGCTTGCGAGGCAAACACTCTACCAACTGAGCTATATCCAGAGTCCTACATAGGTTATTTTAAGGACCGGTCTAGAGAACATATATCAGTTTGCTTGGACAGTCAGGAATGTGGGCCTTTTTGGTCAAGGTCTGCGACATGTCTGCAGAGGATTTATTCTGGAGGAGATGAACGCCTCCCAGAGACTGTCTCCTTTTTTTTCTTAATATTTTTTCTTGTAGGTAGACACAATGACCTTTATTTTATTCTTTTATTTATATGTGGTGCTGAGAATCGAATCCAGTGCCTCCCACATGCTAGGCGAGCGCTCTACCACTGAGCCACAGCCCGCCCGAGGCTGTCTCCTCTAAGGTTGATAAAACACCTCTTCCCCTCTGCAGCTGCACCTGGAAAACATTCGTGCTGGGAGATGAAGGCTGTCGGTGCATGGCCTTCATTTTTACTTCCTTTTTCTCAAGCCTCATTATCTTGGGGATCTTTCATTCTCCAGATCCATTATTGTGCACAGGGTGCGACCCAGGATGTCACATCCTGTGTGACCTGGACCACTGGGCAGGGATGGAAATGGAGCCCAAGTGGCCAGTCCTCCTGCCAAGACTGAAAATGTGGAAGCAGAGAGTCAAGAGCCCCTAGAATAGAGGTTATGAGGCGTCATGGCCACGGTCCTCCATCCTGTGGGCTGAAGGGAGGAGGGTAGTCTGCCCTGACTAGAGGGAGATAAAGGGAAGAACACAAATTCAGAGGCAGCAGAGGGAAGCACAGAGCCAAAGTCTCGTTGGCAGGAGAGTCTGGGTTCCAGGCCTCGAGGAGGAGCAACCACCTCTTACTTTTGGTTCCTCAAGACACTTATCCTTGGAATAAGCTTCCATTTTTCTTTTCTTAATTGAAAATGAGAAATGAAAAAGAATTAGGACTTGAAGGCTATTAGCCTTTCAGGATACTCTAACTCCCACACCCTAACCCCGGGGCCTCTCTTCTTTCTGATCTGAACGACCTGCCATTTGAACAACCTACCACCTGCTCGGCTGGGCCACACCAAAAGGAAGAGGCCCATAGGGTCAAAGTGCACGTGTTCCAGGAGGTAGGACCCCTGGGAGATGAGCAGTGAGGACACCACTCCCTGCCCTTTGATTATACCCTTAGGGGAATTTAGGCCCCTGCTCGGTTTCAAAATCAGGACAGAGAATGCCCCTCCTGGAACACCAGAACCAATGCAAAGGTGTTTCTTCCTAGCTGAGGAAGGCAGGGAATCCAGGCAGGCTGTCTGCAGTGCTGGAGGGAGGCCCCCGGGAGGAAAGGTGAGCACAGGTAATCCACTCACTTCACCTGTAAGCTGGAACCAGCCCTGTATTTCTCCAGGAATGAAAGATTGCCTTTGTCTCCTGCCTCTGATCACAATTACTGGACATTGCATGGGTCCAAGCCCACGTCTTATTTAGTTTGTACTCCTGATCTACACAGCACATTGCACACAACAGACATTTAGTAAATGCTTACTGAGTGACTCGAGATGTTCTCCCGGATGTCCTGTGTACATATTTCATATTTTATTATTCTTTTGTTCTAATCCACTTCCTTTTGGACTCAGAAGACCTTTCAGAAGCCCTGATGTGGCATGATATGGCATGGGTAATAGCATGGTGTGAGGGCTGCCAGGCGGAGGACTTCCTCCTCCTCAGAGTTTGTAAGAAAAAAGAAGAGACGGCACTGCCCTGAAAAAGCAAGCACCCCAAAATGTGAGAGTCAATGTCCGTTCAGTTTCAGCATCAACATCTTGCAGGATGTAGAGCTGAGGTTGGGCGATGTCCAGGGCATCACTGATGTTCCTGGCTCTCCCATACATCCCCTAATTACAACTTGGCATTAATTTGCATGACTATCTATATCCCAGGCTCCATGGGGGAAGGATGTGTCGGGTTGAGCTCATCCCTGAGACCCCAGTAGCTTGTGCAGTGCTTGATGAGTATCTGCTAAATCAAACAATGAATGCATAACTGTTGAGTTGGGTGGGGGAGTCAAGCAGCAGCAGAGGAACTGGAGAGCAGGCGAGCAAGCTCCAAGCTGTGCTTGCTAAAGGGGGACCCACCACGAACCTCCAACCTTGAACCGGGATGAGGGGGAAAAGGGAGGGCACTTGTCTTTGTTGAGCCGCATTTTCTGCCAGGTGCCTTCACATGCTGTCGGTTCATGCTCCCCAAAGCCTTTGTCCATTTTACAGATAGGAAAATCAAGAACCAGGGAAGGTAGGAAGATTTCTCCAGTCTTGTGAGATAATAAACCGAGAGTTCGAATCCTCACTCAGGCCCATGGGGCTGCATGCTTCTTGTGCCTCCTTTTTATCCTTCAGGTAGCCTTGGTAAGTCTATTAACAAAACAGCCTAGACACAGGAAAAGGGAGCTCGGGACACTTGTGACCAAGATGAGCCAGGAGGCCCAGAATGCCAACAGTGGGAGCTGAGGACAGGGAAATCCTCCTGGGTCATAGCCAAGATCCCTGGAGGGGGAAGGTTCTTCCCAAGCTCCCAGGAACCCTTGCAAACACCCTGGGTAGCACAGGGACCCGGCCAGGAATCAGGTCAGAGACCCAGGTTTCTCCCAGAACACCTGACACCAAGTTACATAAAGAAGTGATTGACAGGGCTGGGGA
>JAJEJO010001319.1:38192-59244 GCA_020662805.1 Glaucomys volans | reverse complement strand
CAAAAAAAAAAAAAAAAAAAAAAAAAAAAAAAAAAAAAGTGACTGACACCTCTCAGTCCCATGTTAAAGTCAAAAAGAGAAAGGAAACCCGATCCCTGGAGCCAAAACCCTTGCATGCCAGAAGTCAGACTCGGCCTCCGGAATCTGTCTTCTGACGGCCAGGAGCAGCCTTCAGAGCGGAGCTCAGACTGCACCCCACACCGCTGTCCTCCTTCAGCCCCCTTCCTGCTCCCATCTCAAAGTCTTCACTAGCTCCTCCTGCACAAGTGCACAAGGGGCAAATCCCAAGTCACGATGCCCATGGCTCTCCAGCCCTGTCCCCACTCTGCCCTGCAACCAGGCGACCAGCCATTCCATGCTCCAGGGACCTGAGCTCCCTGGGGGCAGCCTTCCTGCACACCCGTCAGCTCCCACCCCAGGCTGGCCAGGCGCATCTCCTTCACCTGCCCAGACCTCACCGGGCTTTCTCTTGCTCACGGCTGGAAAAGGCCTCCCTCCTGTAATCGCCAACGTCTAATGCGAGATGCGGCATGAAAAGTGGGCTTTGGACAAATATGAGCTGACAATATATTTTTCCCCTAGTGATGCCAACAAGCAAGAGTTCGTTTTTAAGTCGGGTCTGACGTGCAGTAGGATCAGAGTCAACTGGAAGGCAAACCTTTCAAAGTTAAGGTTGAGGTTGGGGTTGGGGTTGCAGGTGTGGCTCAAAGGCAGAGCGCTTCCCTAGGGCCCAGGAGGCCCTGGGTTCAATCCCCAGCACCACAAAAGGAAGAAAAAAGACCTGAGGCTGGCCGCTCTGGTCCTTAGGTGACGTGCCTCTCACACTTCCTTGTGAGTGGTATTATGTAACCTAGTTACCTGGGCTTCATTCTTTTAAAAAGAAGTTAATCGAGAGCCGGGTGCGGTGGCGCATGCCTGTAATCCAAGCGACTTGGGAGGCTGAGGCAGGAGGATCGCGAGTTCAAAGCCAGCCTCAGCAACTTAGCGAGGCCCTAAGCAACTCAGTGAGACCCTGTCTCTAAATAAAATACAAAATAGGGCTGGGGATGTGGCTCAGTGACTGAGTGTCCCTGAGTTCAATCCCTGGTTCCAAAAAAAAAAAAAAACCAAAGAAGTTAATCGAATGACACAAATATTAGGTGACAGGACTCTTTCCATTCTTGCAACTCACAGTCCAGACGGCCGTGTCCTCTGGGACCCAGGTGTAGGCACAGGGATTGGGGGTGCAGCACAGGGACACAACTGCCATTGCCAAGGTCTCTCTCCTGGCCAGAGGTAAGTTTCCAGGTGCACTGCCGAAGGGTGCAGTGTGATTTCTGTGGATGGCCACACCGTCCTCTTCGTCTCGTGCGGAGACTAGTTTGAAGTCTGCCTGAGGCACCAGGGTGAGTACGGGTTTTGCTCCTGAACTGTTTCTCCCAGTTCCAGCCTCCACCCAAAGCTCTCTCTTCCATAGGTACCAGTTCATAGAGGGGCCTAAGGAAAGGTCTTTGGAGATTCTACAAAAGGCCCTCATGGGATGGGGGACCCGCCCAGAGGCAGCGCAGGGGAACAGCACCCCAGACACACAGCCCCGGCCCACAGCCCGCAGCGCTGCCCAGAGCAGGACGGCAGAGGCCCGCCAGGCGCCCGGCTCAGCAAACGCCGCCTCAGGGAAGAGCCAGAAAGAAGAGAGAGCCAAGGTGGACACACCGCCACCAAGAGGTCAGGACAAGGACGTGGCACTGCAAAGGCAGGACAAGAAGACAGCTGGAGGGAGAGAGGACCAGAAGAGGACGGTGATGACAGCAAGGACAGTGACGCATCCGACCAAAGTGGCGACTACAGCCCGGAGGCTCAGTCCGGACGGCAGGGAGGAAAAGCCGACCACTGCAGCAGTACCCACGAGGACGAGACCGAGGGCGATCCAGGGACCAAGGGGGACCACAAGACGGAGAGTGACCACGAGACCGAGAGTCACCACCAGGCAGAGAGCCACCACAGGTCCAAGGGCGAGGATGGCAGCCGCTGTCCAGGCCAAGGAGAAGACCCCCCCTGCCAAGGAGAAGGCCCCCGCCCCAAGCCCCACCGTGAAAAGAAGCCAAAGACTGAAGGCCGCCAACTTCAAGTCTGAGCCTCGGTGGGATTTTGAGGAAAAATACAGCCTGGACAGGGGGAGCCTGCAGACGGTGCGTCCCAGCCCCCACCCCGGCCCTGCTCAGGCAGCACCACCCCTCACCTCCAGGCCCACCCCGCCCCGCCGGCCCTGCTCTCCACCTCCCCTGCCCCCCAGGACAGCCAACGTGGGGAGGAGGGAAGGCAGGCCCGAATCCTGCTCCTACCAATGGCCCCCAAAGGGGGCCTTCCCTGGAGGTGCTGACGTCCTCTGGGGGTGAGAGAGCAACTCGCTCTGGGGCTTGACGCATGGTTTCTCGCCCTCACCTGGTCTTCCCCACCAAGCTGACTCCCCTCCAGCCACACCCACCACTGTCCTCCCAGGCCCTGGCACCGAGGGGCAGCGTTCAGGTGTGCCTGCTCACATGCAGAGCTGACCCGGGACACAGCTCCGCGATCCCTGTCCCACTCTCAAAGGTGCCTCTGCCTTGAGGGCAGAGAACGCCCTTCCCTGGGACCCCCCAGGACCACGGTGGGCCCAGATAGTGGAGAGGACAGGTCAGCAGACCAAGGGCCTGGAAGAGGGGACAGAGGCAGTGCCTTCCATGCTGAGGCCCGTCCAGCCCCTGCTTCCTGACCTCTGCGTGTCCTCTGCCCACAGACCTGCTCTGACTCGCTGAAGATCAGAGCCTCCAAGTCGTCGTGGCTCCAGAACCTCTTCCTGCCCAACCTCACTCTCTTCCTGGACTCCGCACACTTTAACCAGAGTGAGTGGGAGCGGCTGGAGCACTTCGCCCCGCCCTTCGGCTTCATGGAGCTCAACCACTCCCGTGAGTCCTCACCCCAGGGAGGCCGGGCCAGACCACCGGAGAAACGGTGGCTGTGCTCCTGTCCTCCTGGGGACTCAATGCACACCCCACCCCCACCGTTGCAGTGGTGCAGAAGGTGGTGACCCGCTTCCCTCCAGTGCCCCAGCAGCAGCTCCTCCTGGCCAGCCTCCCCCCCGGGAGCTCCCAGTGCATCACTTGTGCCGTGGTGGGCAACGGGGGCATCCTGAACAACTCCCACGTGGGCCAGGAGATAGACAGCCATGACTACGTGTTCCGGTAAGCAGTCCCACCCCAGATCCCTCGCCAGCCCTCTCCTGCAGGTATGGGCTGTTCTCAGGGACCTGATAGGGTGTTCCATGCCTCTGTCTGGATAAGACAGGATTAATTCCTGGCCTCTGCAGAGAACGTCAGGACGTAAGCCCTGCCTCCCCAGGCCTCCCTCTGCTGGGTCCTGGTCCTCCCACACCCACCTTCAGGCATTTCTCTTCTCTGCTCACAAGTTCTCTCTGATTTTATCTTTCTATACAGATTGAGTGGCGCGGTCACTAAAGGCTACGAAGAGGACGTGGGGACGCGCACATCCTTCTATGGCTTCACTTCCTTCTCCCTGACCCAGTCCCTTCTCATACTGGGCAAGCAGGGTTTCCGGCACGTGCCCATAGGGAAGGTGAGCAGAGAGGAATGGCCAGACTCTGGATGGGGGACACGTGGGTGAGAAGAGGAGAGGAGTGTCTTGGGTCTGGACAGTCTGTGGTTGGTACTGGTTCTGCTCACAAGAAGGACCAGGGCAAAGCTTCCACCGACACCAGGTCAGAGGGGAGCAAGTGGCACTCTGGCATGAGTGCCAGGCAACCCCAGCCCACGGTCCTCAGGCAGTACCCTGGGGACACTTGCTGTCCTTGCTCCCTAGGACATTCGTTATCTGCACTTCCTGGAGGGCACCCGAGACTATGAGTGGCTGGAAACGATGCTCCTGAACCAGACCCTGCATAGAAAGAACCTCTACTGGTTCAGGTATCCACTTCCCTCCTCCTGCCCCTTCACCCCACCCAGGCTGAGCCTTGAGATGAATGGTGGGCACAGCCTTGGCTGCCACCTGGAGATGGGTACCAGTCATGCCTGTGACCCTGACTTGGCCCCCACCAAGCCAGTAGGAGAACTGAGCCCGAACAACCATCCCTGACCACAGGAGGCCCCAGGAAGCTTTTCGGGACGCCTTGCATTTGGATAAATACCTGCTGCTGCATCCAGACTTCCTCCGCTACATGAAGAACAGGTGACAGCAGGAAGTCAGGGAAGGGGCTTCTCATCCATGCTGGCTCCTGACAGTTGAGGATCTGGGGTATTTTACAGGTTTCTGAGGTCAAAGACCCTGAACACTTCCCACTGGAGAATATACCGCCCCACCACTGGTGCCCTCCTGCTGCTCACTGCCCTTCACCTCTGTGACAAGGTAAGGCTGGACTTCGGGAACAACGGGGGCATAGCCCTGGGGCTACTCCTAGGCCTGCTCAGCACAGGACAGTGCATGCCTGTGTCCAGGAGGGGCTGCGGGCATGACTGTACGTGTGCATCCAAGGGACCTGCACCCAGACCCCCCAGGCAGAGAACCAGATAAAGCCTCCCACAGAGTAAGCCCATGAGAAGCAGCCTGGGAGACAGCCCCACAGGCCCTGTTTCTCCACCAACCTTTACCCAGGTGAGTGCCTATGGCTTCATCACCGAGGGCCACGAACGTTTCTCTGATCACTACTACGACAAAACATGGAAACGAGTGATCTTCTACATAAATCATGACTTCAAGTTAGAGAGAGCGGTCTGGAAGCGGCTCCACGATGAAGGCATCATCTGGCTGTACCAGCGCCCCCAAACAGCGAGGAACTGACGGGAGCCTGGGCCCCGGCAGTGCCTTCACCCACTCCAGGGCCCAGCGGGGCAGGAGTCTTGTGGCTCTCCTGCCATTCCTCAGGGCTTGCTCCAGGGCTTGGACCAGGCTCCAAGCCCTTCAAGATTTCCAAGAAAACCAGCACAGAGGAGAAAAGTCCCTCATCACAAATGATCGGTGGAGGTTTTGGAGTCCTTCAGAAAGCTGCTGCCGGTGCCAATGGAAATTCCTGAAGCCGAGGATTTTTTTTTTTTTTTTTTTTGAACCAGGGATTGAACTCAGGGACACTCGGCCACTGAGCCACATCCCCAGCCCTATTTTGTATTTTATTTAGAGACAGGGTCTCACTGAGCTGCTTAGGGCCTCGCTAAGTTGGTGAGGCTGGCTTTGAACTCGTGATCCTCCTGACTCAGCCTCCCGAGTCGCTTGGATTACAGGCGTGCGCCACCACGCCCAGCCAGCCGAGGATTTTTTTAACCAAATGGGATAGTAAACGGGGAATACCACCCATTGCTAAAGAACACTCATCACTGTCCAAGAGCTACTTGGCCAGAGGAAAGAGCCTGAACTCACAGAGACTCGCAGATTTGGTTTGAATTCAGATCTTCTACTTGGCAGGTGTAAAACTTGGAGTTGTACTTAATTTAACAAGAGATTGTCTAGAGGCCCTTTCCAAGGGTTGTCTGATTCTTGAAAGGTCTATACTTTTCCGTCTCTGTTGGACAACTGTGTGTTGTAGGAAACTGATAGTAACACAAATGATTCATCTCCATGGAGATGCAAATAAATCTTGCACAATGAAAGTGCAACTGTTACCTCATGGATACTCTCCAGTTTTGCACCTATTGGCAAATTCAGTTTTGCATTCCTGATTGCCCACATGTGTGATCCTTGGATTGGCCCTTGAACCAGCTTTTACATCTCACTGACTCCTTTGTGAATTAATGAGTAAATGAAATCTTTGACATGTTCATTTGCCATTTGTGTGAGAATTATGATCTTAACCTTTAAAAATTCACCCTTTAAGAGTTCCTCTAAATTCATCAGATCAGAACTTCACTCTGAAGTTTTCTAATCTTTATAATGGCTTTTATGGTATTTATTTCACACGGATTTTAAAAATGATTTAAAAATTTTAAAGGATTATTTTTAAAAGCCCAACACCACAAAGAGCTCATTTTCCTTCCTCTTCATCCTCTGTCCTTCCACCAACCTGCTTTCTTGCTCAAACCCCAGGATGAGAATGAAGGAAGCCAGAGACATTTCAGCTCACCTTATCCTTTGAGCCCTGTCTCGAGGATTTGGACTCTGGAGCCCGAAGGAATTCTGGAGATCCCCAAAAGAATAAGGGTGCTGGTTAACGGGAGGAGGAGGAAGAGGAGAGGATGAGAAAGGAGAAGGAGGGAGAGGAGGGAGAAGAGGAGGACTTCCCCTAGACTTAAGGCTCAGTACCCAAGAGGCGGGGATTTGCTTTGCTCGAACCGGATGCAGTGGCAGCTCCGGGCGGCAGGCGGCAGCAGCGGGCGCCCGGTCGCCGGCGGTTCCCTGCAGCGCGGGCCTCTGCTCCTTGACTCCCATGTAGGCGGGAGGAGGTGTCACATCGCGCACGCCTAGGGCACCGCCACTGTGGCTGGGGTGGACGGAGCCGATCTAGGCAGGGCCCCGGGGGGATGCGTTTAGGGAAGTGGGGGAGAAGGACCCGTCGCGCTGCCGCAGCAATGGCTCCACGTGCACCCCTCCAAAGCCGCCCGAGCCGAGGGCGGGACCGGGCAGAAGCATGAGGCCCGGTGGGCCGCGAGGGTGCAGCAGGTGAAGGCGCCCCTGCCACCCGGTGCAGACCTGCGAGGGGCTCTTGCAGCCGGGCACCGGTCCGGAGGTGACCCTGGGAGAGGTGTCTGCCCGGGGCGCTCCTTCCCAGTGCCCTGCTGGGAAGGGCGCCTGCAGCTCCCTGGCCCGGAGAACAGCTTGGGGCGGCCACCCCTGCTCTCCCTCTGGTTAACCCGGCCACAGGGAGAGCAGAGTCCCACGTGGCCGTGGTACCCTGGGCTCTAGGAGCATCCCGGAGGCAGGCGGAGCTCAGTGGTAGAGCTCTTGCTCAGTGTGCAAGGCCCTGGATTTTTTCTCCAAGAAGAAATCAATTCGAAAAGAACAGCAGAACTATTTCTATGTGTAGATGGCAGCCGAGCGGGTGGTAGAATATACTCGGTGCTACACCTGTGGGTCTGTCGCAGGATGCAAGATTCGCAGACGGAAACATAATAACCAAGTAGGGGGTATAATGGAGAACAACCCCACTTCCAATAGCAACAAAGAAGATAAATACTTAGTAATAAATTTGGTAGGAAACGTTCCAAATCTGTATGAGGAAAGCATGGAAATACTCCTGAAAGATACAAAAGCAGATTTGAACAGTCATCTTTAGTTCTTGGAAAAGATGACTCAATATGATAAATTTGTCAACTTTGTCCAAGTTAATTTATGAACTGAATGCAGTTCCAATAAAAATGTCAAAATATTTTTTTCCTCAAACCTAAACTGGTACTAAAAATCATACAGAAGAATAAATACATGGAAGAATAGCTAGGAATATCTGGGGGAAAAAAGGCTACCAGAAAGGTCTAACTACCAAATATCAAAACATACTACAAAACCTTTACTGTTAGAACCTTGTGAGACCTAGATGGAGAAAGCAGAGCACCAGGAGCTGTCCAGGAAGGGTTCATCTTGTCCCCGGACCCCTTCCTCACTCTGCTTTGTGGCTGCCTTGGGCTGAGCAGCAGTCCCCTACCATGCCCTTCTGCCATGATGGAACCAGCTGGCCGGGACTGAAACCTGAAACCTTTGAAACTGTGAGTCTTTTTAGTACCAGGGATTGAACCCAGGGCACTTAACCAGGGAGCCATCGACCCAGCCCCCCAACCCCACCACTTTTTTTTTTTTTTTGTATTTGGTTTAGAGTCAGGGTCTCACTGAGTTGTTCCCTAAATGATTGAGGCTCGCTTGAATTCTCGATCCTCCTGCCTCAGTCTCCCAAGCTGCGGGGTTACAGGCAGGCGCCACCACGCCAGGCTGGAACTGTGAGTCTAAATTAATCTTTCCTGCCTGGCATGGTGGTGCATGCCTGTGATCCCAGCAGCTTCGAGGCTGAGGCAGGAGGATTGCAAGTTCAAAGCCAGCCTCAGCAATTTAGTGAAATACTAAATAATTCAGCAAGAACCTGTCTCAAAAAAGGTCCGGATGGACCTGGGGGGGGGGGGGCGGCGTGGTGGCGCACGCCTGTAATCTCAGCTACTCGGGAGGCTGAAACAGGAGGATCGCGAGTTCAAAGCCAGCCTCAGCAACTTAGCGAGGCCCTAAACAACTCAGTGAGACCCTGTCTCTAAATAAAATACAAAATAGGGCTGGGGATGTGGCTCAGTGGCTGAGTGCCCCTGAGTTCAATCCCTGGTTCAAAAAAAAAAAAAAAAAAAAAGGCGGGGGCGGGGGGAGTGCTGGGGATGCAGCTCAGTGGTTAAGCGCCCCTGGGTTCAATCCCCAGTATGTATAAATAAATAAATAAGTAAGTAAGTAAGTAAATAAATAAATCCTTCCTCCTTTAAGCTGCTTTTCTCAGGTATTTGTCACAGCTACAAAAAGCTAACACAAGGCACAAGATTATTCACTCCAGTAATGCTTTGGGATTGCAAAATATTGGAAACTACCTAACTGCCTACAATATGGGAGATGTAAATGTGAAGAATGGCGCATGGGAACAATGGAGTACTGTGCAGCTGGAAAAAAGATGAGCAGTTCATATAACTGACCAGCGTGAGAGCTGGACATATCATTAAGTTAAAAAGAAAAAAAGAGCAAAGACAACAAGATTTTTACAGCACAGGATGAGCATCCCTTCTCTGAAATGCTTAGAATCAGAAATGTTTCAGATTTTGGATTTATTTGGACGTTGGAATATTGGACGTTGGAATATTATACACATAATGAGATACCTTGTGAAAGAGACCCAAGTCTTAACATGAAATTAATCTGTTTGATGTACGCCCTATACACATGACCTGAAGGTCATTTTGTGGAAGGTTTAGCATCCCTGTGTTTTGACTAGGACTCACCACATGAGGTCAGCTGTGGCTTTTTCTCCTTGTGGCATTATGGTGGCACTCAAAAAGTTTGAGACTTTGGAGCACTGGAGCATTTGGGATTTTCCACTTGCACTTGAAAGAAGAATTTAGAAAACATACAGGTGTCTGGTTGTCTTTGCAAAAAGAAATACAAAGAAAAGATACACCAAAACCTAGTGAGGCTGGTTACCAGGAAGAGAAATTGCTCTAATAAGGGAGGGGAAGGTTGGAGGAGGACTGCTCTCCTCTGAGTATCCTTTTCTCCTCACTTTGCCTTTATTCTGTAAAGGACCCCAAACTAACAATGAGATCTACATAAGCGGGTAGGGGACCTGAGAACAAAATACAGAGAGGGAAAAAATGAACCTAACAATATTCAAATATTGTTCACAACCACACAGAAAAAGCAAAACTATATTTCAACTGTATATCCTCAATATAAAGACAAAAAGAATGGCAAACATTGACCTCTAAGTTGGCAGGTAGGTTTGTTTTTCACAAACATAATGAAACCACTCTCAATGTGTTATAGGATTAAGTGAATAAGTAAACATGTTAAGGACAAAGAAGTTATTGCTTGTGAGAAAAGAAAGCCACAGTATGGGAAAGGGCAATGAGCCCAAACTAGAGATTTTTTGATAGCATTGTATGTATGGGGCTGTTTATACGTGTATATCTGCAAGTATGCACACACGCACATATGCCCTAGGTTCATCGACTGACAGTCTGGGGGCAATGACATTCCAATAACAATAAGCACACTGAACGCCAGCTCTTGGGCTCCTAAACACCATTCTACACTACAAGGAAGCTGGACCTTTTGTAGAAACGGCTGATTCTGGTGCTGGGGTAGGGAAGGTGCAAATGAACTCAGGATGTGTATCGTTCTAGAATCTTCAGAAGTGCTTAAAGAATAGGATCTACCAAAAGAACACGCAAGCCAATCTGAAGGAATTCCCACTGGTTAAAAACAAAATGATTTGAGAGCCGGCGCGGTGGCGCACGCCTGTAATCCAAGCGACTTGGGAGGCTGAGTCAGGAGGATCGAGAGTTCAAAGCCAGCCTCAGCAACTTAGCGAGGCCCTAAGCAACTCAGTGAGACCCTGTCTCTAAATAAAATACAAAATAGGGCTGGGGATGTGGCTCAGTGGCCGAGTGTCCCTGAGTTCAATCCCTGGTTCCAAAAAAAAAAAAAAAATGATTTGAGAATGAGAGTAAATGATGACAGTAGTGAAATTCTTATCCTATTTATAATATAAAGAAAAGCTTTTTCATATAGAACACCAACAAATAATTATAGATGGAATAAAGAAGCTGAAAATCAGTATTTGACAAATATCAAACTTATAGATTCAAGCTGTCATTAACAAGTGCTAATACTAGTAGATAAATATTATCAAGTCAAATCCAGCAATGTGAAAAAAATACAGGAAGTTTACCATAGGAATCTTGAGCTTGCCTAACATTTGAAAATCAGTCATTAGGATTCACCATGCTGGGCTGGGGATGAGGCTCAGTGGTAGAGGGCTTGCCTACCACGTGCAAAGCCAGGTTCAATGACCAGGAGTGCAAAAACAAGCAAACAAACAAAAAAACAGAAAAAGAATTCAATGTAGTAAAGGAATGCAGAAAAAAAAAACATATTTATCTTGTAGCAAAATTTAAACAAACTTTGTCAGTGAGATAGAAAAAAAAGCCAAAAGAATATAACTTCCTAGAAGTTAAATACAGAAAACCTGTCAAGAAGGAGAGAGTCATCAGCAGAGTCCAGAGAAGCTGAGGGATTGAGCCAAGTGCAGGTTGAGAGTTGACCCCTGAATTTGGCTATTGAGGGCCTCTGGGGAAGTCTTCAAAGTGAGTTCAATGAAACTCAGTCTCAAGACTGCAAGGAGACAGGGAAGTGGAGGCAGAATGAACAGACAAGCCTTGTGTTCCTAAAAAGCAAGATTTTCAGCAAAAAAGAAAAAATTTGAAATAAGTTTGGTTAAAATTCTATAATCTTTCATTTGAATTGGAAGTAACAATATATTTTTCTCTTCATAAAAATTTGTGCTGAAGAGGGACCTGGAAGTGTGGCCCACTGAGTAACAAGGAGCACCACAGCACCCAAGTCATGGTTTGTAAGAATCATTCCCAGAAAGGGGAAACGAGATTCCTTGGGACAAAGACTGGTTCCAGATCTGGGGCAGAAAAAGTAAAAGATGAGTCTGGAACTTCCCGTTACATTAGAAACCAAGGGCACCATTAAAAGAACAACCAAGATTGTGTCAGAAGGACAGAGGCCAACTTCAAGGGCCGGCTCTAAGTGCCAAATAAAGGAGAGAGAATTTGCACATCAAGGATAATAATGACCACAGTGTGCTGGAACACATCAGTTAAAATTCCAAAAACTCAAGATGAGACTTTGAAAAAACAAAGATCAAGAACAAAAACCATGGAGCTAGGGATACAGCTCAGTTGGTAGAGCACCTGCCTTGCAAGCACAAGGCCCTGGGTTCAATCCCCAGCACCGCAAAAAAATAAATAAATAAAAATAAAAATAAAAAAACCACAATAACAACAAGAGCCCATTTTGCTGTCCCTAGTAGGATCTGGATCGAGACAATGAGCATTAAAAGCTGATGAAAACTGCCTAGAATGGGAAAATGCAGAGACAGGAAGTAATACAGTAACCGGGGGCGGAAGTGGGCGGGAATGGGGAGTCATGGGCATGGGCATAGAGTTCCTGCCTGGGGGGATGACCAAGCTCTTGATGTGGATAGTGGTAATGGTTCCACAGCCTTGTGAATGTACTTAAAGCTGCTGAATTGTCTAGTTAAAATAGGGAAGTGTAATTTTAATGGCAGGTAGCTTTTATTACAACAAAAAGCCCTTAAAAACCTGCTTAAAAAATCATTAGATGAAATAGGACAGGGAATCTTACAAGGGATGAGTCAGGCTGACCAGACCTGAACCTCAAGAGTAAGTTTAATACCAAAGTGAAAGACAACCAGGTATTATGGACGGTGTGGAATGATGCTATGGGGACCAAATGGCTTTACCTCTATTAACATAAGATCAAAACTAGATCTGACAAGCTTCTCAATCAGTGCCCAGCAGAGAGACCTTAGGAGTGCAGACCACACTAGGAGTGCCGAAACTCACCAAGTCCAGCCCAAACTGAGAAATTCTCCAAAACACGATTCAGCTTGTTTTATTTCTACAAAGAAGTGGAATCCTCCTACAAACGAAAAGAGAAAGGTTAACTTGGCATATATTAAAAGAGACTCAAATGCAATGTTAATCTTGATCAGATCCAGCTATAAAAAGGCATTGATGAGCCATGAGCAAGAGGCTGGTGCCTGTAATTCCGGTGACCCAGGAGACTGAGGCGGGAAGATTGCAAGTTCAAGGCCAGAATGGCAATTTGGTGAGATCCTGTCTCAAAATAATAAATGAAAAGGCCTGGGGATGTAGCTCAGTAATAGATCACCACCAGGTTCAATCCCCAGAACTGCAAAAACAAACAAGCAAACAAATAATAAGGCTGAGAATGTAGCTCAGTGGTAGAGGACCCCTGGGGTCAATCTCCAGTTCTGGAAGGAAAGAAATAAAGACAGTGATGCATACCTGATCCCAGCAACTCAGGAAACTGAGGCAGGAGGATCGCAAGTTTGAAGTGAGCCTCAGCAATTTAGCAAGATCCTAGGCAACTTAGAAATAAAAAAAGGCTGGGGATGCAGCACAGTGGTATATATGCCCCTGGTTTCGATTCCCATCACCAAAAGGAAAGGAAGGTGGGAAAGAACAAATGTGGTCTGTTCACTAGGATCAGGGACACAGACCTAGGGAACCTTGTGCAGTACAATCATGCCAGGGGCCGTGGCGCACGCCTGTAATCCCAGCGGCTTGGGAAGCTGAGACAGGAGGATCATCAGTTCAAAACCAGCCTCAGCCAAAGCAAGGTACCAAGCAGCTTAGTGAGACCCTGTCTCTAAACAAAATACAAAATAGGGCTGGGGGTGAGGCTCAGTGGTCGAGTGCCTCTGAGTTCAATCCCCAGTACCAAAAAAAAAAAAGAAAAAGAAAAGAAAAAAAAAACTGCTGTTGGAACATTAGCAAGAATGGAACATCTCCCTCCTGCCTGGAGGATGCGCGTGGGTCTCCTGTCACAGAGGAACAGCCCCAATTTCCAACTTGTACACAGCTTCAGATAGCCAGTTTTAGAACACAACCTTCTCTAGGTATTTGTCAAATAAACAGGACCTTGTGTCTGATTTTCAGTCCAGGACCTTGCTCCAGTCTTGCTTTGAGTCTATCCAAGAACTGCTTCATTTCCTCATTCCAGCCTTCCCCAAAATCCAGTAACCACGTGCCTCTTCCTCTGGGTGGGGAGGCAGCCCACAGTTTCTCCCCCAGGGGCCTTGCACCAATGAGTTAGTAAACAGAACTGTGGACACGTCCCCCCACACTCATTATCAGATGGGTGTGATCATATTACTGGAGAGAACTGTCACATGTCAAGACTCCAGGTCTGCCGGGCGTGGTGGCACACGCCTGTAATCCCAGCAGCTCAGGAGGCTGAGGCAGGAGGATCAGGAGTTCAAAGCCAGTCTCAGCAACTTAGCGAGGCCCTAAGCAACTCAGTGAGACCCTGTCTCTAAATAAAATACAAAATAGGGCTGGGGATATGGCTCAGTGGCTGAGTGCCCCTGGGTTCAATCCCGGGATCAAAAAAAAAGAAAAAAAAAAAAGAAGACTCCAGGTCTCTCATCACTTCATACTCCCGGCAGCAGAGTTCTTTACCAGAGCCCTGATTCTGGGGTCCCAGCCAATCAGGTCTGCCTCTCCCCGAAAAGGTGACACAGGGAAGGGAGTTTAATCTATAGCTACCCTGGGAAGACGGGGACAGGCATCCTCAGCCCTGTCTTTGGGGGCACTGACATGAACATTAAGTTTAAGTAGAGGAAGGATGGGGTGGGGTGGAGAGATGGCTGCGTAATTCAGCAGTCTTGGTCACACTATGGTCTGGTGGGTCGTTGTAGCGGCTCTGGTTCTGCGAGGTGGCCCTGGAAAAGCTGTGACTGTTTGAGAGGGCACTCTGGTTCCCTGCCCCTGCTCAGGGGGGCAGCCGCGGCTCCTGTCATGGGGTGACTGCTCCCACTGAAGGACCTGGTCTCACCAGGGGTGACCTGTCTGTGAGGCTCTGCTGGAAGCTAAGGTGACTGCATATTTAGGGAAATGACTGGGGGCTTCTAGGTGTTGTTCCAGGGGTCTGGAACAGACAGTTGAGTGTCCCTGTAAATCTTGAAAATACCCTGGCTAGTCTTGGTGCCCCCAGGCCTGAAGGTAGTTCAGGTAAATGTAGGGCTAATAACCTTGCATTACCAGTTTTTCTTTTCAAGGCAGACACTCCTTAAGTGATTAACACGCCTTTGTGCAGAGCGAGCAGGAATCCGACCCAATGTTTAAGGTAATAAAGGAAACAGATGCAAAATGAGGCAGAAATTCCAAGTCTTCACCCTACTTTCAGCTCCCCATTGGCCAACGGAAGGCCCAAGTGAGGCGTCAGTGCTTTCAGCCAAAGCAGCCTTGGATCCCCTGCTGTTCATGGACTATGACAGGGGAAGGCACCTAGAAGCTGACGCATCCCAAGAAACACAGTGTGCGATCCAAGATGTGCCACCCCAACAGAAAGGTTGCTGGGCTGAAGACGATTAAGAAGCAGTTGCACAAAATCTCCTCCACAAATTTGCGAAGATAGAAGGTGCCCTGCCCTGCTCTCCACAGGGAGGGATGAGGCCGGCCACCAGAGACGCTCTGGACCCTGGAGCTGCACCAGGGAGGGCTGGGCCGGCCCACCGCCTTTGTCTGCCAAGAGTCTGCCTTCCCCGCGTTGCCCCACCCCACCCCCAGAGACTCAAGTTCCTGTCCTCTGTCTCATCACTTCTCTGAAAACCCAGTGCTCTTTGTGGAAGATGCTACAGAAGCCGGAATCCAAAGCCACCCCTGGGACTGTGATTCCTGGAGTCTCCCACGGACCCAGGAGACACACAGGTTGATGAACTTCTGTTGGTTTTTCTTTTGGTCCGTCTTTTGTTACAGGGGCCCTCTCCTAAGAACTTAAAGGGACTGAAGGGGAGATGCTTCTTCTTCCTTCACAGCAGATATGCTGAATTCCAACACAGCAGACAGAAGCCACTTTCCTGGGGGAAAATGTAACATTTGGAAGGTCATATAAAACCACAGCCGACTTGAGCTCAAAGCCAGTTTCAGCAACTCAGCAAGACCCTGTCTCTATGCAAAATATAAAAAAGGGCTGGGGATTTGGCGCAGTGATTAAATGCCTCTGGGTTCAATACCCAGTACCCACCGCCCAACAAAAGAAAAATAACCCACAGCCAGGCATCCTCCCAGCCCAAACAAACCAACAAACCAAAACCCTAAGTATGACAGGCCTCTTCTGGGTTTTTCAATTCATATTCTTGTACCACCTGTGCATCAATTGCGCCCTGGAAGCAATCAAGGTGGTTTTTGTGTGAGGGGAATACACAAGAGTGAGAAAATTAAATCAACATTTTTGTTTCCCACAAAGCCTTCTTCTCCGCCTATAGAGACCATGATGTGACTGACAGCCACCAACTTGCCAGATAGGACAACCAGGAGCCGGGGAGCACGGAACTGTCTGGGGATCCCGTGAGATGCTCCAAGCCCACGTCCCGGCACGTCCCTGCCAGCTCGCTACTTGTGTGACTGGAATTCAGTTCCCTGCCCGACAGGGCTGAGTAAGCAAGAGCACCTGGCACCGGGGACAGTCCAGGCAACTGTCGGGTCCACATGTGTTGGTGAAACCGCCCTCCCCCAAACACCCTGGAGCACAACCCCAGTTGCACAGAATGGGAAATTACGACAGGGACTCTGATTCAACCCGGTTCCAGTATAACATCTGTCTCCACTCTGATCAGAAAACCCCAGCCTCCAGGTCCTCTCCCATCACTGACCACTGGGTGTCAGGAAGTGCAGTGCGAGCTTTGGGGACCTCTGCAAGCCTCCCTGTGATTGACATGGGAGGGGGCGGGCTTGTCCAGTGAGAGGCTGGGTGCTGCAGCCCGAGAGCTCCTTCCAGGGCCTCTGAGGTCTATGCAGGAGCTGTCCCTGGCCACACTGCAGTGCACCTGCCTGCCCAACCCCAGGGGCTTTTTTTGGAAGCCCTTCTGGAGAATCTGAGCCAGGCCTCTCTCCTAGTCCTTGTGGCTTCCGGCAGTCCTTGGCCTTCCTCGTCCTGGAGGTAACTCCAGTGTCTGCCTCCACCATCTCCACCTGCTGCGTGCATGTGTGTGTATGCGTGTGTCCCCACTTCTCTCTCGTTATAAGGACTCCATTTATTAGATTAGGGCCCAAATAAATCTATTATGACCTGATTTTAATTTGATTCCATCTGCAAAAACCCTATTTCCAAATAAGGCCATAGTCACAGGTTCTGAGCGGACATGACTTTGCGGCATCACCTGATTCAACCCAGCCCAGCCCTGCAGACGGCTTTCCCTTCCCTTCATGCACTCGCTCATTCAGCAGATCCTTACTCAGGGCCTGCTGTGTGCCACGCTGGGCGAGGGGCTGGAAAACAGGAAGAGGTGGGCACCCCCCTCCTCTAATGCTCACAATCCCAGGGAAGACAGAGACGCTAGAGTGTGCGGAGCATGTTAGTTAGGGAGGGAGAGAGCCTGACAGTATACACAGCCAGCAGACAGTGAGCAGATGTGTGCGCATGTGGAATGATCCACTGAGGTACACACCTTAAAAAATGCAATGAGATGCTATTTATCCTCTCGGAAAATTAAGGTTCTTTACTCCATAGGCTCTAGCCTAACAAGGACGCGAAGAATGGACCCCACACCGTCACACGTCACTACACACATCTATAAGTTTAGCTTACATTTTAGGGGAATAAAAAGCTTTTTAACTTTCTTATGTAGCATTGATCAGCGATAGTCATCTTTGTTACTGGGGCTTCAGAACCTTACCAAAAGCCATTGCCAGAGAAGAGCTGGTGGCATAAGTGGGGGAGAATATGGAGCGACCGCAGCTGCCCTCTAGGACACTGTCCAAAGGGCGCTGACATGAGTGAAGCACAGGCTTTTGAGGAAGATAAATGTCTGGAGCCAGAAAGATGAAGTCTCTTCAGCGTTGCTGATGTTACAGGTGAGTGATTTCCCAAAACAGGGTCCAAAGCGGAACTCTGGTGTGACGTGAATAGCAGACTATGGCAGGAGATTCCCCCACGCCCCCTTCATCAGCCAGTGCCGCCCTGTCTAGGCTAGTGGTTGACAGCTGTGGCCTCTGGAGGAGTCCCCCTGGCTGGTGGGAGCCCTATGCCAGACACTCTTGGGACCCCCTACCCTGCCCTGCTCCTAGGAAGCTGACACGAAAGCCTGTCCCTGAGTGAAGTCAGGGCAGTTGCTCTTCTCCATGTCCCTTCCCTCTCTGCCCTGCGGGTGTCTCCTGAGGAGGTCTCCCTCCATTGACCACACACCTCCAAATCCCTGCTCAGCTCTACTCCTGGGGAAGGAGTACTTAAGAGGTGGCTTTTAATCCAGGCCTCTGACTCAGAATTCTGTAAGCCTGACACCTAACCAGTCGCTGCTTTCTTATATGTGGTCTCATGAGATTATCCAGTCATTCTTTCTTGCTACAAAAAGTCTCCACCAGAAATCAATTTCAAAAACTGGCTTTCTTAGAAGTCTAGTCCTCCTACAAATTCAAAATAAAGTTTTGATAAGAATCCGTCCAATGAGAGAAGCTGTGTTGGTCAGCTTTCCATTACTGTAACGAATACGTTAGATAATCAAATTATAAAGAAAAAAGGTTTATGTTGGTTCACAGTTTTAGAGGTTTCAGTTCATGATTGATTGGTCCTTTTGCTTTCAGCCCGTGATGGCACATCTTGACAGGAACATATGGCTGTCACTCACCCCTCAGCTGGTAACAAAAAAAGACATCCCCAGAGGAAGACACTGGGGTCCCACAAACTCCATTGAGGCATGCCCCCAGTGACCTAAAGACCTCCCAACAGGCTCCACCTCTTCAAGTTTCCACCACCTCCCACTAGTACCAAGCTGAAGAACAAACCCTTTCCACATGGACCTTGAGGGACACTTAAGATCCCAACTATAGCAGAAATAGTCATAAAAAATAGCTCACACACTTTTTCCTTGGCTCACTCTAGCTTAAATGAAGAACCATAACTGCAAGTTCAAGTTTCCAAACTGTAAGGCCTCCAACTCATTCTCTTGCCACCAGGAGTGAACTCTAGGGATTCAGGAAGTGTCTGACCAAGGCGGGACCACGACTTATCCATTAACGGCTGCAGCATCGGTTCTTTGATTCGCCTCTCTCTCCCTCTCTCTCCCTCTTTCTCCCTCCCTCCCTCCCTCCTTTCAGGAGTCACTGATGCAGGTACTCGCAGAGTTACTACCTGGCTTGCAATTAATTACCACTCGTCCTCCCTTCTCATGCCCCTGGGGCCTACCTGACTGATCCAGCTGCTTTGAAGGACTTCAAAGGTTGGAGTCTAGCTCCATCTCCCTCCGGTCCACTCTGTTGTTTCTGGATCAGCAGTTTCTGCTCTTGCTGGTTTTTATCCTCATTTAGAGGAATTGTTCAGAGATTTTTGTTTTGAAGTTTATAAAAATGAGAGGAGGAGGAAATAAAAGTTGCCTCTGGGTCAAGAGTACATTAGAAAAAAAAATTTAAATTAAAAAAAAAAAGAGAGATGTGATGGGCCAGGCTATATGGGCAATGACCAAACAGACTCCGTTCTACCCTGAGGCTCCATGTCATGTAGGAAATGCTTCTCCCGTGGGAACCCCTGCTTCTGTGCCCACTCACAGTTGCTCAGCACAGCATGTTTGGCAACACAAAATGCCAATTCTTACATAATGTAAAATTGTTCTCTTTTTGGTTCCTATTTATCTCGGACAATGTACCCTGTGAGAGAACAATTGTCTAGATGCTAGTAACCAGTCTTTAATTTGTACCGGACTAAGGTCACTTTGACCCACCTCCCCTTCTGCTTATGATTTTAGATTTCATGATGTTAGTTTGTAGTTTTGAATCATAGCAACAGCCACTTAGGATCAATGTACCGGCATGCTTCACTAATGATATGAAAACCCCATGCTTTACTTAGGCTGTAAAAACCCCATATGCTCTGGAGGCCTTGTTTAAGATAGTCAGCCAGCTGGCTAATAAAGACTCTCAAATCTGGACTTCTCAGTGGTGATTGGTCTGTTCTTTTTTTGCGGTGCTGGGGATTGAACCTAGGGCCTAGTGCCTGCAAGGCAGGCACTCTACCAACTGAGCTATATCCCCAGCCCTGGTCTGTTCTTAAGTTGCATCCCACAACAAAGAGAGAGAGAGAGAGAATGTATTAGAAAAGGACACAACACCTATTGTACCAGCAGCTTGGGAGGCTGAGGCAGAAGGATTGCAAGTTTGAGGCCAGCCTCAGCAACTTAGTGAGAATCTATCTCAAAATAAAAAATAAGAAAGGCTGGCGATGTGGCTAAGTGGTTAAGTGCCCCTAGGTTCAATCCCTAGTACCAAAGGGGGCATGGGGGAGAAAGAGAAAGAAGGAGGAGGAGGAGGAGGAGGAGGAGATAATGATGTTTGCATTGGGAAGGGAAGGTCTGACCTGGGCTTGGAGGGGAGGTGGCCTGTTCCCCTGTCTCTGCCGTCTTCTATAGCAGATCCTGTTGCCTGGAATACAAAGGAGACTTCAAACGCAAACGCTTGTGTTCACTGCGGGAGAAAAGTGCGCCTTACCAAGCTTGAGGATTTATACTTGTTCCTAAACAAAAGTGTTTGCAAATCAGTTTAAAGGACAACATGATGTGCTCTGGATTATCAGACCCTGAGTGGGCAGGAAGACCAGCAGCGCTGGCTGCCAAGGCTCCCGGGAACCAGGAGCCAGAGGCTTGCCTGGCCTTTTCCCCCTGCGCCCTCCATCTTCTCCTTCATTACACCGCGGTGCGCACACCCGGGCGACTGGACGGACCTCACCCTGTGCTGAGCCTGCAGGCGGGAGACGTGCGCCCGCCTGCCTCCCACTGCACCTCGGCGCCAGGCGCGCAGGCAGACGCAGGTGAACCCCGGGCACAGCAAACCCAGGTCAGCAGGGCAGCTGCTCCCACGCAGCGCTGCTCCTATCCGGCAAGGCGGGTGTCGGAAGAGCCATGCCAAGTGGTACAACTTGGGTCCAGAAGCTGCTTGGCAAGAAGGGTGTCTGGCGTGAGAGAAGAGTGGGTCTCTGACAGACGCGCTTGGACGACCGGAGCAAGCTCATGAATCACAGTCCTTGGCTGGGTGCAGAGACGCGCGTCGCCTCGGGGGCGTCTGTGGATATATAAGTGCATGTGTGAATATTTACCAATGGCAGGTTCTCTCGAAGCATTAATCTGTTCTTAATTGGAAATTGTGCGAGGTTTTGCTTAAACAAGATTTTTGTCATCTGCTTTATTTCCTAAGGATTCTATTGAACTAAATGGTGAAACCTTTGATATGCCTGGCAAACTCGAAGTCAAACTCTGAAATTAAAGCTTGCAGATTTTCAGAGAGGCCCCTGGAAGTTCTAAAAACACATATGCGACATAATTTTATAAATTCATTTTTAATATACGTTCCAAAATCATGTGGGATTCCTAGAAATCTGGTATCTCTTAGTACACTCTTATCAGACATAATTTTAACGTCAAATTATCCTACACTATAGAAATAACCACATTTCTTTGTCAACATGAATGATCATCTTTAATCAGGCTACTTTATTTTTCTTATTTTTTTTGGAACTGGGGATTGAACCCAGGGGCACTCGGCCACTGAGCCACATCCCCAGCCCTATTTTGTGTTTTATTTAGAGACAGGGTCTCATTGAGTTCCTTAGGGCCTTGCTAAGTTGCTGAGGCTGGCTTTGAACTCGCGATCCTCCTGCCTCAGCCTCCCAAGTGCTGGGATTACAGGCGTGCACCACCGCGTCGGCTACTTTATTTTTTTTTAATTTGTTCTTTTTAGCAATACGTGACAGTAGAGTGTATTTTTTAATTAATTTTTTATTTGTTCTCATTTGTTGTACATGACAGTAGAATGCAATT
>JAJEJO010001319.1:0-33192 GCA_020662805.1 Glaucomys volans | reverse complement strand
GGCTGGGGATGTGACTCAGTGGCAAAGTGCCCCTGGATTCAATCCCAGGACCAAACAGAAAAGAGAAATAACAGTTTTCACATCTGTCACTAAGGGATGAACACTCAGCACATCACAAGGTGTCTATTGACGCTCAGGAAGGAAGTGGCACTTTCTCTAGGACTACCCAAGTACAGGTAGCACCTACAGCCTACAGACAGGGCTCAAGGACAACTGAGTTACCTGCGAAGCTGCCCTCCTCCAGGTCCTCTCAAATCTAAAGGCTTAAAAAAAGGTAGCCTTGTATTTTCTCATGATTTCGTGGATCAGCCACTTGGACAAAAGCAGCTTCCTTCTGCTCTGTCTTGGGGCGTCCAATGCAGCTGTAGGGATCATGGCTGAACTGGAGCTGGACTGTCCAGATGGCCTCACTCTTCTGTCTGATAGTTCCTGCCAGCTCTCAGCTGGGTGCCTCCATCTCCTTCATGTGATCCCTCCTCCTGGGGGCTAGCCAGAGCCTTGACAGGGTGGCAGAGGGTTCTAAGAACACGAGAGCAGAAACCGCAAGACCACTGGAGGCCGAGCTTGGAAGGCATGCAACATAATCTCTGTCACATTCTGTTGGCCAGAGAAAGTCATAGGGCCAGTCCAGAGTCAAGGTTGAGTAAAGGGAAGCAACTTCTTGTTGGGAGGGACAAAGCCGCATTGCGAGGGGTGGGCCTTCCAGGATAGGAAGACTTCTTGTAGCCAGTTTGGTCAGCAACCCAGTGACCCTGGGTTTGCCGTGGTCCAGTGGCTGGCAGTGCAGGCAGATCCAGTCCTTCGCCAAAAAGAGCCCCATCTTTCTCCAGATTCAGTGCCTGACCCCAACCCACCCTTTTCAGTCTGCCCAGGGCCACCACAGCCAACCTTCATAGAGTGCTTCCTGTGTTTCCAGGATGGTCACCGGCATGTGTAATGAGCTCAGCAATCCTTTCAAAGTCGGGACTTATCATTCCCGTGTCCCAAGAGGAGACTGAGCCACAGAGAGTTTGAGTCACTTGGCTCAGCTCACAAAGACAGTAGGGTTAAGCCCAGGCTTCGGGATCCACCGGCTTCAGCACTCTACTGCCTTCAAGGGTCTGCCTGGGAGCTGTGTGGGGGTCATCTTCCTTGGTGTCCCTCCTTCCTTTCTTTTCTCATCCAAGGAGGCCAAGTGAAGGGACTCTGGGGTGATGGTGGCTGGAGCAGACACCCCAACCCTCTCCACCAACTGTCTCCCAGGGAGGCCAAGGGGCAGAGCTTGGTAAGACATCTGAGATCCTGGGCTCCCTGGGGAAAGCAGCAGGTAAGGACTTGCTCGTTGCTGAGGCAGGAGATTGGCGCCAGGGGCAAGCAGCCAAGAGGAGAGCGCGCCTGGTCTTGCTTGCTGGGAGAAAGTTAGCATGTGGGCCTTCTCCAGGGAGAGCGCAGGTGGAGGGGAAGGAGGAGGCGCTCAAGCTGAGGTCACTGCTTGGCACCCCCAACACCACACTGGTGTGTCCTCCCAGAGGCACAATTTCAATTATGTTCTCTTTTTGTGAGTCCAGTTCTCCGACAGTACTCTTATAAGGTATAAAGTTAGATCCAAATGAGTGCCATATGACTAGGCAGCCCAGGTTGCATCCACGATGTCACTGAAGCTGTCCATTCGAGAGGACACCCTTATGTCATTGCCACCAGATATCTGCTTTTAAATGTGAATTTTGGGTTTTGTTTTTTTCACTTTGTATTAGCCCAATAGATTTGTTTTTGTATTAAGAAACTTGGTTTAGATTTATTCATTTGAAATGTAATGGACACTTTTAACAATAACCTTATTTTCTTGAGGTTGGTGAATCTGTGGATTTGTGAAAGGCCACTTTCTGACAATGGACCTGTATTTATGTCACAGTCACGTTCAACTAAATGCGAATATAGTAATGGCCAGCTGGTGTGAAAGAGAAAACCAGAAAGAAGGCACTCTGCCCCACCCCTGCCCTCGGGGATGGTTCGTATTATATCTTCCATTCAGACAGATAAACATAAAAGTGAAGTTCATCTACAACCCATGCAAGAATTTTCTAGTGCATTACTTTATACTGAACAACAAGCAGCACATTGACAAATTTGAATTCAACAAGATTAACGGAATGCTGGAGCCGTCAGGATACAATCTGAACTAGCATAGCCTGCTATTGACCAAGAGCCTTACAGTACCATGAACAGTCTCCAAACACATGATCTGTTTTTTATATGTATTATATGCCATGGAAAAATGTGCAAGAAGTCACTCTTCAGGGCAGTTGGCAATTTACTGGAGCAGTGATTAGCCTCGCATGAACCCAGGGTGTTTAACCACTGAGTCACATCCCGGGTCCTATTGATTTATTTGTTTGTTTGTTTGTTTGTTTGTTTAGACACAGAGCCTCACTAAGTTGCTGAAGCTGGCTTCGAACTTGGGATCCTCCTGCCTCCGCCTCCAGAACTGCTGGGATTGATTACCAGCCTGTGCCGTGGGGTCCGGCTCACGTGGTGTTCTAAGCAGATATTTGCAACGCTTGAGATCATAACCATGGCAACAGCAGGAGGCTGTGAAATCGCGATGCAGTACACCATGTCCAATTTCCTGCAGTTATGTTTGAGCATTATTCCTTTACATTTCTTTACTTTCGTTTACATTTCTCTCAGCTGCAAAGGGTACCATGCACTTGTGTTTGTGTGTATACATTTTGCTAAATTGTAACTCTTTATAAGAGATTTGCATACGTTTGTGGTGGTACATAATAGACTATTAGTAGTAAATAGACTATGGTTAGCAAAACTAGACTATTATCTACATATATTTTTTGCATCTATAACACACATTTAAAATTTTTCTTTCAGGCTACATGGCTCACCTACAGCTTTTTTCAAATTGCCATTAATAGCAAAACAAAAAAATTCACATATAAGTGGACCCATGTCATCCAAGGGTCAACTGTATATCTAATAACAACTTTGAATCACATTTTTATGGCGTGGATATGAAGTGTCCCCTGGAAGCTGAGATGTGAGACAATGCAGGAGTACTCAGAAGTGAACGGATTCCATTATGACAGTTGTGATGTAATCAGTGGATTAATCCATTTGATGGACAATAATTTGAAAGGACCACATGCTGAGAGGTAACTGTAGGCAGGTGGCAGGTCACTGGGGTGTGCCTTTGGGGGTTATATTTTGTCCCTGGTGCCTCACTTGCTCTCTCTGCTTCCTGGCTGCTGTGCATTGAGCAGTCTTCCTCCACCATGAGCTTCCACCACGATGTTCAGCTTCATCTTAGGCCCAGAGCGATGGAGTCCACCGACCATGGACCGAGACCTCAGAAACTGTGAGCCTGAAATAAACATTCTGATCACAGCGACGAAAAGCTGAGTAACACATATGTGAAGCAAGAACTGGCAAAACGAAAGGAAGAAACAGACAAATCCAAACCTGTCTTGGAAACAAGTTTCGGTATTTTCTTCTAAAGTTGAATGCATACCTTCTCCATACCACAGCATTCCACCTGTAGATTTCTACCAAGAGAAACACCTGTACACGAAAAAAATTTATATCACAGCATTCAGAAGAGATTCATTCATAATAGCCAGAAACTGGAAACCACGCAAGTATCCAAGAACGAGAGAATCGATGAAAATTGCATATTGTATTTATACAATGGAATAATACTTAGATCAGAAAGGAACATATCACTGATGCATGCAGTCACAAATGCATATAGTATGATGACATTTTTATGAAGTTTGAGAATAGTCAAAACTAACTTACACTGAAAGACATCAGAGTAGCGGTTATCCACAGAAGGAGTAGTCGTTCAACTGGGAAGTTCACAGGGAATGGAAACATCTACAATTTAATAGGGTTTGGTTTGGGGCACATGCAATTCTCAGAATACATGACCTGCATACTAACATGTGTACATTTCAGTGTATGTGAATGTTTCCTCAATTTAAAAATATGGGATGACAAAAAAAGGGATCAATATAATCCACATGAATACAAGAGAAAGAAAAATTAATATGTTTATCTCAATTAATTGCAGAAAATGCATGTGACAAAATTCAATATGCATTCATGATTTTTTTTTTTCAAGATGGAGGATTGAACCCAGGGACACTCTATCACTGAGCTACATATCCAGCTCTTTTAATTTTTAATTTGGAGACTAGGTCTAAGTTACCCAGGCTGGCCTTAAACTTCTGATCCTCCTGCCTCAGTCTCCCTGGGAGCTGAAATTAGAGATACACACCACCACACTCAGCCCTATTCGTGATTTGAAAATTTTTAGCAAACTAGAAATAGAAGGGAGCCTCTTTAATTCAATAAGACAACTACAAAAAATAAAGGCAGCAACAAGTATCACTCAGAGTTATAGAATATTAAAAACAATCTCCAAAGAGAGTGGAAATGAAAAATATAACAGCTATTACTATGTCTATTCAACATTAAATTGGACACCCTGGCCACTGTAATAAGGCAGGAAAAAAGATATAAAATGAGTAAGGATTGGAAAGTCATTATTGTCTTGTACTTATGGAAAATGCAAAATAATCTATAAACCATTATAATACTTTAGCAGGATATGGTGGCACACACCTGTAGCCCCAGCTACTTGGGAAACTGGAGCAGGAGGATTGCTTGAGCCCAAGAGTTCAAGGTCAGCCTGGGTATCATAGCAAGAACCTGTGCAGTACTAGGGATCCAACCCAGGGTCTTATGTATGGTAAACTATTATAGTTGGTAAGTAAATTTAGCAAGATCTCTAGACACCAAGTCAACTAAACAAACCATGATATTTCTACATGTCAGCAATTAACAGATAAGAAATGGTTTTTTGATATGCCCAGGCTGGTCTTGAGAACAGGAGATTGAAATGTGTCAGGCAGACAGAGTTAAGGACACCGCCCCTCTCAGAAGCTTACAAATGGAGTGGACAGCCTGTGACCTGTGAGTCCACTGGAGCCTGAAGTGATGCACTTGGAACCCTGAGCCAGGCCCTGAGGTGAAGTGAGGCATGATCAGCAATGTGGGCAGCCATCCATATCTAACAGAATCAGATGAGGCTGAGCCATGGGACACTGAGGCCCAACTCCCAGGACCTGGCAGCCATGTGGGACTGTTCCAGATCACTGGGGAGAGTGTGGCCCTGGGTGGGAGTGGTTCACCGTCTGGTTATGTGATAGTTTCCCTGAGCAGATGGCTCCCCTAACTCTACCCCATCCTGTTCATCACAGAAGAAGCCCCCTCCTGGTCTTGGCCCCCTTTACCTGTGTGACTATAAATAAAGGAGTGGTGGGCTACTCCATGTTGTTAGAGGCCAGGTCTAGTATGGTCTGATCCGTCACACCCCCCTCCCATTTGAAGAGTATTGACTCTTCTGTGTTTATTGATTAGATAAGTTTATGGATAATTAATTGATTTATAGCTGGCATGCCGTCCTCTGGCAATCAACTCTTCCCTCATCCATGTGGGACGTAGCTGAAACCCCGCAGAGCAACCTGATTGGACAGAGGCAACAGCAAATGCCCTGGTGTGACTGGACTCAAAGACACACTTCTTTAAAATCTCTAGCCTGTGGTCTTCAAGGTCACCTAACTCCTCTCCGAACTTATCATATCCCAAATAATAGCCAACAACCCTCCTTGGGACCCTTCTCCCTGCAGGAACTCTGCTTTCTTTCTACTAATAAATCCTGTTACTTTGCTCTCACCCTTCATGTCCATGGATCTCATTCTTCAAATCTGTGAGTCAAAGAACCTACAGATCCTCCTGTCTCAGTCTCAAACCCGTAAACTCAAGTGGTCTTGCTTCAGCTGCCCCAGTAGATAAGACGACAGGCATGTCCTGCCATACCTAGTTTAAGATATGAAATCTTAGAACAATTGTTTTCAATAACATCAAAAAGGCCCAGACATATAGGAATAAATCCAATAAAAAATGTGCACAACTCTACACTGAAAACTATAAAACATCATTGAGAAATTAAAGAACCCAAATACATGGAATTATATACAATGTTCATGAATTGGATGATTCCTTACAATTTAAGTACCACATCTCCCCAAATTCAACTATAGAGTTAATGTGATCTTAATAAAAGCCCAACAAGTGTTTTGTAGAAATCAACAAGCTGATTCTAAAATGCATGTGAAAATACTAAAGACCAAGAATAGCTGAGGCAGTATTGGAGAAACACTAGAAAGCTGGGGGCCTTACACTACCAGATTTGCAGATGTTTCTCTAGCTACAATAGTTGAGGCAGTGCAGTTGGCACCAGGGTAGACTGAACAAGGAACAGCATCCAGACAAGATGAATAAAATGAAATGTCCTTGACAGAACTATCCTAAAAGAATCACTGAAGAAAGTTTTCCAAACAGAAAGGACATGATGAAGGAAGGAAACCTGGGACATCAGGATGAAGAAAGAACAATGGATAGAGCCAAAATATAGGTAAACATAAGAGCCTATCATTCTCCCCTTAAGTTTTCTAAATCATGTAGGTGGTTAAAGCAAAAATTATCACATTGTTTGCAGTGGCTCTAAATATAAGTAAAGAAAACTTTTAAGACGATTGTATTATAAATGGAGGAAGGTAAAGGAAACTAAATAGAGCTGAAATTCATATTCATTCACTCAAACTGTGGGAAGCAGTGTACTTTAATGGGTTCCAAATGTACAATGCAATACCTAGAGAAAAATAATATCTAGATCAACTTCTTAAAAAGCTATACAAGGAGACATTCTCAAAAACATTACAGATAAGTCAAAATGGACTGCTAAAAATAAAGCAACTTGCAGGAAGCTAAAAAAAAGTCACAAAGGGGCAAGTACAGAGCAGTGAGAAGAATCAGCAAGCCAGGCAAAAAGTGGGGCAGAAGCAGGGGCATGGGCGTGAAGCCAACATGCACATGTGGACCTCCAAGGAGGTAGGTGATGCTATCACAGAAAATATTACATGGGCAGTAGACAAGTTCCAAAGCACAGGTGGCCTTGAAGGAGAGACATCAAAAGTTGGACTTGTTCTCTAGGTTCTGGGCCTAGGACAAAGTTCAGATAGCGAGCTCCCTGTGAGAATTTTGTTTCTCAAAATTAGTAGTTAGCAACCATTTTCCTCCTACTATTCCCTTTTCCCTAAAGTCAACCATTTTCAAATCTCCCAACTGAACCTTTGGGTATCAAAACTTCTAAATTACATGCTTGCATTAGGTACTTTTTATGTTTAAGATTTTAGGCACAGATACTGATGTTTCACATAGAAGATTCAGACGGAGCTCCCCACCCTGCCTGCCACTCACCACCACACACACATATTTCTTCCCTCGGAGCTTACTTGTATAATTTTGGTCAGTCTAGAATTCAGTGTTCACATTATTATACTTCTGTAAATGCTATCCACAATGGGACTATGTAGTTAACTAAAATTGCTTTTCTTTTCTTGTGCAACTTTGCCCCCACTGACATTGAAACTTGCTGAATTGGGGAATTTGCTTTGTTTTCTATGAAGTCCTCAGTAATCTCATCCCAGATTTTCTGTCAGTTGTCTAAATATCCACTCAAACAGTTCATTCACACCGAGGATTTTATAAGTTTCATTATTTTTAAGAAGAAATTTGTCTCTGAGCTCTGACCCTCTGCAGGCTGGTCCTTGTTGCCTGGCCCATGCTTTTGCCATCCTGGTAATTGACGCTTTTGTGTTGTATCTCCTTTATGTACCCCATGTCTTCTTCCTACTTTACATCCTCACTTTGTTTAAGCAAGTCTTCTAGTAACTTCCTTTTGAAAAGAAGTATGAGTAAGGAAAAGTTTGGAGACATTAATTCTGAAAAACTCTGATCTGCTATTGCATTGATAGTTTGGCTAGGTGTAGAATTCTAGTTTGGAATGTTTTTTCATAGTTTCAAAGGCTTTGTTCCATTGTTTTCTAACCTGTACTTTGAAAAACCCAAAATCATTCTTGGATCTTTATCATGAATCCTAATTAATTTCTCTCTGGTATGTTGTAGAATATTTTCTAGGTATTGGGAACCCATTCACTCAAGAAACGCATATCTTTCAAGCCTACCAAAAATTATTAAAGAACTATTTTCATGGTCAAGCATGGTGGTGCACATCTGTAATCCCAATAACTCAGGAGATTGAGGCAAGAGGATGACGATTTTAAGGCTAGAGCCAAGCATGGTGGTGCATGCCTGTAACCCCAGTGACTCTGGAGGCTGAGGCAAGCGGATCACAAGTTTGAGATCATCCTCGGTAACTTAGCAACGTCCAAAGCAACTAGGTGGACCCTGTTTTAAAATAAAAACTAAAAAGGGCTGGGGGTGTGACTCAGTTGAAAAACACCCTTGAATTTCAAGTACAAGTATCATAAAAAAAATGCATATTTTTTTCATTGGTGAATTATACCCTTTTACTCTCTTTCTGGAACTTCTATTATTTGGGCATCAGGCCTCCTCCATGTGCCCTCTAGTTTCTCTTACTCTTTTCTACTCTTCTTCCATTTCTCGTATTTGTCTTCCTTTCTGGGAACTCTCAGTATCCATGTACTCCTTTAATGTGCCTGACTCCATTAACATACCACTTCTTCAACTGTGCCAGATGTCCCCCAGATCAAGACTCTGACTTTCCAGAGGAAAACACCTTTGGTCTTTTGCTGGATGCTATAGTTTGGATGTTTGTCCTCCTGAGGTTCATGAACCAGCAGCTTGGTCCCTGACTTTATGGTATTGAGAAGAGTGAATTTTAAGAGGCATGGCCTGGGGGCTGGGCTGCAGCTCAGTGGAAGAGGCTTGCCCAGCATGTGTGAGGCCCTGGACTTGATCCTGGGCACCACATAAAAATAAAAAATAAATAAATAAGTAAAATAAACATCCATTGACAACTGGCACAGTTGAAGAAGTGGTATGTTAATGGAGTCAGGCACTTGCTGCAAACACGGAGCTTCTCAACCTCTCGCAGGGGCCTCTCCATGTATCTGTACTCGGAACTGAGAAACAGCAGTCAGTGGTATGCAACTGGCTGCGAAAGAAATTTGGAAAGACAAGCTGGAAGGGAGGGAGGTAAGTCAGAAGACAATTGCCATCCAAGTGGGCTTGTGGCTCTGGGAGTTGGCGTGGAGAGATCAAGGTGACAGAGGTACTCAACTTGGATTTCAAACTAATGAAAAAAATCGCTATGAGTAATTTTAATACAACATCATAGGTAGAAAAAGAACAAGTAAAAAAAAGGATGAATTACTGACTTATTTTGAAATAGTTAATGATATATGCAATAGTATAGCAGCACAATTGATATTAATGACAAAATCATTTTGTTTCATACTTTTAACATTTTTTTGTTTCCTATTGTTATCAAGACCAATTATAATTATGCAGATTTTGACTATTGCTGTGTGAAATATAGGCAAATCAATTATCTATTGTCAAAATAAATTTCCATTTTCAGCAAAATAACATTTTTTAAGTTGTCATTTTTAAGAAGTCAAAAAAAAATCTTCCCATTAATAGGTCTATAGAAAAATAACATATAAAAGGAACTTATTAAATCCTGAAAGACATTAGGCTCTAATTGTGTAACTCACAAGTGCTAATCCACTTTCTGACTGATTCGGAACATCCTGGCTCAGATTCAAAATGCGCCATCAACTGTACTTTGTCTTGCAAACTCAGTTTCCACTCATCTTCAATTCAGGACACAAATTTGCTGTCTTATAAATTCCTGACATCCAACGGGAGCAATTTTCATTATCGCTTTTTGTTCATAAAATCATTAATCATCTAAAAATGATTTTGATTGAAATGACAAAAGCCTCTGATACACAATTAGACCTTGTAATAAATTTTGATTGGGGACTTGATTGAAATTCATGCCATTTCAGATACTGAGAAATAGATTGATTTTAGTGAGAATGTGTCTGTGCCGAGCTGCTTACACGTGATTGTTTTAGAACACAGTGTACTTGAAGTTTTGAACTTTCTGGGCTTCTTGTTTGCTTTTTGCTCATATGGCAGCTGGGGGCAGGGGTTGCTGGGAATTGAAGCCAGGTCCTCCGGGTACACTAGGCAAGTGCTTTACCACTGAACTACATCCCCAGACCCATCTCTTGGTTTTGCAAAACCATAACCCATACTCCATCTCAAGTGAAAAGTACTGTATTTTTTTTTAAGATTTTTTTTTTTTTGAAATGTGGTCTTGCTAAGTTACCCAGGACAGCCTCAGACTGGTGAGTCTCCTGCATCAGCCTCCGAAGTAGCTTCCATGTGCCCAACTTTTTTTTTTTTTTTTTTTTTTTTTTTTGGTACTGGGGATTGAACCCAGGGGCACTTGACCACTGAGCCACATTCCCATCCCTATTTTGTATTTTATTTAGAGACAGAGACTCACTGAGTTGCTTGGGGCCTCGCCAAGTTGCTGAGGCTGGCTTTGAACTCGCGATCCTCCTGCCTCAGCCTCCCAAGTCGCTGGGATTATAGGCGTGCGCCACCACACTCGGCTCATGTGCCCAACTTTTAATCATCTGAATTCAAGTTAATGTTAATCCTATATTTTGAAAATATCTAATGTAGGATATTTTAGATGTAGAAAAAATACAAAGTTACACTTTCTTATGAAATTTTCAAACGTACACAAAAGTTGGGAGAACAGTGAGCTCTGTGAGTCCACTGTGAACACACAACAATGACCCACCCAGTGCCAATCTTGTTTCATCTGTACCCTCCAAGCACTCTGGACTCATAGCCCAGACTTTTGTTTTGCTACAGTGCTGGGGATGGAACCCAGGGCCTCATGCATGCGAGGCAAGTGCTCTAGGACTGAGCTATATCTCTAGCCCCAGACTTGATTATTTTTAACAAATCTCTCATATCATACAATTCTGTCTGTAAGTTTTTCAGGGTGTGTGTGAGAGAGAGAAACTGGGGATTGAATTCAGGGGTGCTCTACCAATGAGCTACGTTCCCATCCCTTTTTATTTTTTATTTTGAGGCAGGTCTTGCTAAGTTGCCCAGGCTGGCCTCCAACCTGCGATCCTCCTGCCTTAGCCTCCTGAGTAGCAGGGATTACAGGCGTGCACCATTGTGTCGGGCATCCATATTTATTTCTAACAGATAAGAACTCTTTTAAAGAATAATTACAATGCTATTACTTCACCTTTAAAAAAAAGTTAACTCCTTAGATTCGCTACTTTGGTTTGGATCTGAGGGGTCCCCCAAAAGTTCCTGTGTTATTACAGGAATATTCAGAGGTGAGATGACTGGATTATGAGAGCTGTGACCTAATCAGTCCGTCCTAGTTTGAATGTGCTAACTGGGTGGTAACCACAGGCAGTCAGGGGCATGGCTGGAGGCAGGGCTGGAGGAGGGGGCCCTGGGGGGGTCCCTGGAAAGGTGCATCTTCCCTTCAGCCCCTTCCCCTCTCTCTGCTTCCTGGCTGCCAGGATCATTTAAATATCTGAAAATGATCCTAAGGGTATACAGCAAACAAGGAAGCACCTGGGCAAGAAAGCCTACTACACTGTGATCAGAGTCTGCGGGATGTGAACCAAACACCAACCTCGAACTGCCCTGTCTCTCCCTGCTCCCAGCTCTGTGAGACAGAAACTCAGTTCCAGGTTGACACAACCAAGAACAAGAGGTCTCCTCTCCCCTCTGCCCAGCCCCCCTCAGAGAACTTTCTTCCTGGGAGGGGCAGGACATCAGCATTTCTCAAACTGCCCCCAGTTACCAGTCATGGGCAAGCATGGCCAAGAGGTCAGCACTCTCTTCTTCCGCCCATCCCCTACTCATGGAATGGAGATTCCATCAGGGCATGAGATCACAGAGGTACCATTTTAAGGTCATGGTTCCATCCCAAGGGAGGACAGCTGAGAACTCCCTTTTCCTTTCCACCTATTGTCGTCCCAATCCTAAAACAGAAGTGTTGCTCAGAGAAAAGCACAAATCCTAGCTCAAAAATTCTGTCTGGGGAAAGAAGCAATGTACAAAACAGAGAGGCCCTAATCTCCTCCCAAAGGAAGTGTTCGGGAGACCGTGGAGGCCTTGTGAAGCCAACAGAAGTGAGAACTCCAGGTGGATGGACTCCGGAGGCTTTGGGCTGAGGGGTACTGCCATTGGGAGTTGAAGGAAGACCCACCAAGGTCATTAACACAGATGGGGGATCCACTCCCACACAGGAGGAAAGCACACTCTTCCCTAAGGCAGGAAAAGTCCCCGCTGAGTTTGTGGGTTTGAAGATGGAAAGAAATAGCTAGTGATTCCCTTTTCCTCTATGAAGTAGGAGGTAAGCCTCTTCCTGAGAGGGAGGAGAGGAGGTCTGAGTTCCTACTAATCCAGAGGAAATGGGAGCAGGCCATGATGGAGAGGTGAGTGACACCTACAGGGATTGTGACACAGGAAGACCTTGGAAGTTGAAAGACCTGAATCCATGAATTCCAAGTAGTGCCCATCAGCAGGGTAGCGAGAAGTGCCTCACCCTGCTCAGAGCCTTAGGATGAGGGAAAAGGCTGGCTGAGTGTGTGCGCCCACCCATGATCATGACTGGCCCACACCAGACAGGGTACTAAGACTCCCTCCTGACCACAGGCCCCAGGAGGCGTTTCTGGAAGCCTTGCAAATGGGCAGATAGCACTTTCTGCACCCAGATTTTCGCTCATGGGAGAAGAGAAAAAAGTCAGAGGAGGGTGCGGGTGTGCTCACCCTTGTTGACTGGGGGCAGTGGCTTGTCTGGAGCATTTCACAGCATTCTGAGTTCCACGGACAATGTCCACTGCAGAATCCACCACCTGACCCACTGACCACCGGCAGGGAGGGCTCTGCTTCAGGAGCTCCAGGTGTCCTTCCTGGTAGTGCTGGAGCCCTGCCGGACCTCCTGCTGCCAGCTCTCCAGGTTGGCCTCCTTCTGTAAAAGGAAGGCAGTGGCTGAGGGCCTGACTTCTCTGGATAGCCACCAAATAAGGGGTGACAGATTCATCACCCCCACACACCTCCACCACCGCTGCCTACCTCGTCCCCTCCACTTCCAACCCTGCGGGGGTTTTCTTCTCCAATTTCCCCATCCCCTCTCCCGCTTCTTTGATGAACTAGATCCTCCCTGTAGTTCTGCAAGGACGTGAGGCGCCAGGTTCCAAACCGGCAGGTCTGATGGTCCTACCAAAGGGAGGCCCGCAGGACGTTCCTGGCTGCCGTCCAATCGCCTCTGGCATCAAGAAACCTGGAGCCAGAGCCAGGGTCTCCCACCCGGCAGTGCGCAGCCAAGCGACAGGGGGCGACGTCTCCCCGCACCCCAACTGCCCACGGCACAAGGCGCTGCAGGTCGTGCCCAGGAGGGGAAAGAGCCCTGTGTGACCCCGCTGGCTGGGCCCGCCGTGAGGGCGCTGGCTGGAGCACAGCGGCCGGGGTGTCACTAGTCGAAGTCCGGGAGGCAGGGGGCAGCCCTGGAGGGGAGCGCGCCACTCAGCGCCGGTGGCGACACTCCAGCCTCCCGGGACCAGCACCGCAGCCCAGTCCCCGAGGGTGCGGCGACCTCCGGCGGCCTGGTCCTGGAACAGGGGAGCTTCGGGGCGGGGAGGCGCGGCGGCCGCACCGGGTGCGCAGGGCGGGGAGAGGCGGGGCAGCCGCCTCCGCGAGTCCCGCCCGGCCCCCCGCGGCCTCTCCCCTCGGCACCGGACGGCGGCGGCCGGAGCGCGGAGCGCAGAGGACTCGGCGCCCGCCAGCGGGGCCGCATGAAGCCCCGGCGCGGCCAGCCCTTCTGGCTGCTGCTGCTGCTCGCAGCCGCCTGCGCCGGCATCCTCCTCGCCCTGTACTCCTCGCCGGTGGAGCGGCTCCCGGGCTCCAGGTCGCGAGCCAGGTAGGGGCTGCGGCTGATGGCAGGGCGCAGGGCGGGGAGGGCGCCCGCAGCCTCAACCCGCCTCCGCGTCTGCCTCTCCGGGTGGCTCACGGCGGGGGCTCCGCCGCGTCCCTTTGTCCCCAGAGCCTCCACTCAGTGCTAACCTCGCGCTGCCGGGGTCGAAGGCACGCGCGACCGGTCCCAGCACTCGGGGTTGACTCCGCCTGTGCCCGATTTAAAACAGTTTTGATGTCGAAATTTGGCTGGACCACCTGAGGCTGATGAAAGGGAGTTCTTTCTGGGCAGGCAACTCTGCGAAACGTCACCCATTTTCAGACTGCACTTTGGGGGCAGGAACCCAAGTCTCCCGGTTTCCACCCTCGCCAGGATCCTCAGACAGGCGGTGACCTGTCGCCTCTCCCAACCCTCCTGGTCTCGGCTCTGCCGGCGCCGGGCTCCCCCCTCCCCGCCTGCGGGCGCTGCTGCTTATCTCTGGATAAGCGGCGCCAGCGCGAGGTCCCGCGGAGAGGTGGACCCCCGGGAACAGGGGCCACTTCTGAGCGCACCCGAGTTCCCCCACCGGCGCCGCCCCCTGCGCTTGGCCCTCTCCTGCTGGCCTGGTACCTTCCTTTCATTTGCGCCCCAGGAGGAGCAACCTGAGAGTCTGCCATTCGCAGATGAGGGTTCCAGTTACTGAAGAAGACTCAAAAGGATTTAGTTTTATTTCTGCCGGGCCCAGCCGCACTGGAGTCTGGGTTTGGGAGGCCAAAGAGCGCTGGAGCCTCAGGTAGAGGCCTCACAGCCTTTCCCACTCCTGCAGGCACGGTTTGATGAAAACAAAATTAATATCTGCTTCGCGGGGATAAGGTCAAAGGACACATCGAAGTGGCCAAATAATAAGCACTCTTGCAAATGATTGAGTCCAGCCCTCTTACGTGGAAGGGTGTGAGGTTACTAACATCCTTTAAAAGTACCAATGTATGATTAAATATGAGGTTTCCTGTGCCTCCATTATACTTCAATAAAGCCCTTTTAAAATTTTTCTTTTAAGATCTTTCTTCTTGCCAAGAACAGTGGTGCAGGCTTGTAATCGCAAGATTCCAGAAGCTGAGGCAGGAGTATCACAAGTTCGAGGCCATCCTGGTCAACTTAGTGACACCCTGTCTCAAAAAATAAAAGGGGCTGGTGGCAAAGCTCCACTGAGTCCAATTCCCAGCACTGCCAAAATGCACACCACAAAAATCTTTCTTCTTTTCAAAAGCTAGTGTGACTCAAGAACCTTCCCATTCTTTGCTTCTTGGTGATGTTTGCATTGTAACAAATCCCAGGGAGTTGGTCAGGGCTCATTCTCATGGAGGTGGTAGATATTTTAGCCCTAGAGGGAAGCAGGATGGGAAGAGGATGGCCAGTGAGCTGTACAACCTTCCCCAACTAGGACTTCAAAGGGACTTGCCTGGCTATAGGGAGCAGTTCAGGAAGATCGGCTGGGACAGGGTCTCTGGAGATGAAGGAGTGAGCTCTTAGTGCACCATTGAGAGGAATTCAGTCTGGGAATCTATTAGGGGAAGAATCTAGTTCAGTGGTTCCCAGACATGAGGATTTCTAGACCTGTTTTTTAAAATATTTATTTACGCAGGAGGGGGTGAGGATCTACATAGGACTTCCAGCTACCATCTATTGCCAACATTATTTTGCAAAAGAAAGGACATTTTAGGGCCCCACATTAGTAAGCATATGATCTAAGTTGAATAAATTTAGTTTTATGAGTTTGAGCCAGGAGCAGTGGCACTCTCCTGGAATCCCAGCAGCTCAGGAGGCTGAGGAAGGAGGATCACAAGGCAAAGCCAGCCTCAGCAACTTAGCAAGACCCTATCTCAAAACGAAAACAAAAAGGACTGGGGATGTGGCTCAGTGGTTAAGCACCACTGGGTTCAATCCCTGGTACAAAAAACAAACAGGCTACATTGGCCTTATTTCTCCTTAAGCTGATAAAACTTCCCAGAGGGGCATGAGTGGCTCACCCACTAACCCTCTCCCTTCTAGGCACCCCAGACAGGCAACTGGAAGCACTTGGATTCCGGAGAGGGAGGAGGTAGAACAGAGGCTGGAAGAATTCAGGGCACCGAAACTGAATGGGCCAAGGGATCCCCACTATCCCCAACACCCCCACCTCAACAACTCTCTTCCACCTCTTTCTAGTCTGCCCTCTGCGGCAGTATCTCCATCTGGTTCTCAAACCTGGATGCACATTGGAATCACCTGGAATGTGGGTGCAATCAATCAGATCAGAATCCAGGGACTGGGCTCCCCAGGCAGCCTAGGCTGAGCGCTGCACCCTGGCTTTTTCTCAGAGGGCAGTCACACTGAGCCCACCCTGTTCATGTGGGTAAACAGGGGGGCAGTCCCAGGGGGAAAGGGATGCTAGAGGAAGGAATCATCTCTGCTCATTCTGGGCTGTCCCTCCAGGATCTTTCAGGAAACCTAGGAAACCAAAGGGAGGCAGATCCCAGACTCCAGTGTGATCAGCGGTCTCAACACCTATAAGAGGTCTTCCTTTCTTCCCCTTGCAAACTGCCAATCCCAAATCCTCTGCCACCTACTCCTTTCTGGCTGCTGGGCACTGGGGTGGGGAGCAGCATGACCACCCTTTTGAATGGGCCTGTGGTGGACCCTATTCCTTCCTTCCAGCTTTCCCTCTGCCCTGCTATTGGGGCCACCTAATGCCTGGGAATTGGAAGCAACATCAGCTCCTTACCTCCCTCCAGAAGGGACACTAAGAGAGAGGCTGGCACAGGGTCCTTTGTCTTCTTCGTTTAGGTAACAGCTGACATTTAGAAGGCACTTTTCACATGTGATAACCTAGACTTCCTTTGGACCCAACAATCAGATGAATTCCATATGATCATCCCTGTTCCAGATACAGAGACTGAGGTTCCAAGAAGTTCAGTAACCCTGAGACCGTACAGCTGCAAGTGGTAGAACAGGATACGACCCCGGAGTCAGGCTCCTGAGCCAAGCGCTTCACCAGGACTGTGCTCAGGAGGCTCAGGGGAACCCATGGTCTCAGACCTAATGCCTACCTCCCAGGCTTTGGCAGGGAACCCCTCAGATGGTCACAATTCTGGGGGCCGTCAGTCTTTCCTATTTTATATTTTCATATTTTAACCACCATCTCACTGTTCCTATAAACCCCACATTTTTGCCATTCACTGAGAGACCGAATTTCTGGGTTTATATAGCTTGGCAGAACACAATCAAGTGACAGTATTTTGTGTGCCTAAAGAGAGAGACATGGGCAAGAATAGGAGCGTGGGAGGAGGATGAGGAGAATGGGTACCTTTCAAATCCTGACACTTTGTCAGGAATCCATCTAGAAGCTTCCAAGGGGTAGGTCGGATCGGATACCAGGGCTGACCTGGATCTCTGCTTTACTTCTGCCTTCTTCTGCAGGGATGTCCCACCTCACCAAGCATTCTTTCAATCCAAGGCATGGAATTCTGGCAACCCAAAGGTACAGTGATCAGCCACCCTGTGGCAGTTTTAAGCATTCTCAGGTTATCGGGGAGGAGAGGGAAAAGGGAACAAACCAGAACATTCTCAGGAGATTACTGGGCCTGACTCCCTGGAGCTCCATCAGCCTAAAGCTGAGCATCCACCCATCAGGGGGTCTCTGAACTGACCACTAGGGTTTCCTATACCCCAGCAGTAGAAAAGGGTGAATAAATAAGCACCCTGGGGTGTAGCCAGATGAAAAGTTCTTAGGAATCTTAAAATTTCATCATAAAATGTAAGGTGGATTTTACACTCCGATCCTGGAAATACCTATTTCTTACTCTAAGTCACATTTAAACTGCTCACCATGGAGTCTCCTGAGAAGGTGTTCCATGCTTGGCCAGATGATCTGAGAACTTGGGCGGGGGACTGCTCCATAGCCCTAAGTGATTGCCAACCATTGACCGAGGGCCCCCTTGTGCTGCTGGGCCTGTTGCCTGCCTCCTCTGACTTAAGCCTCACAGCAACCCTGGAAGGTAACTCTTCCAGGTGAGCAGACTGTGGCAAATTAGGTGGCTTGCTCAGGAAACCCCAGGGGGCAAGAGGTGGTACTGGGACTGAGTCCTGATCTGACCCCAGAAGCTGGCCCTGTTCCACCGTGGGATGTAGCCTCTTCTGCCACCAGGGCTGGGTGTGGCAGTAGAGCTGGGAGGTCTCCATCTATACAGTTCTAGATTAAGAGCTGTTTCCATGCCTGGGTGACTGAGTGAGGCCACAGGGAGAGAGACATCACTTCATACAAGAGCTAAGTGACAGCCAAGATGATCAGAGACAGAACAAGAGACCCTGGGTAGGTGGCTGGGGGAGGTTGCATTAAGAACAGAGGCCAATGGACGTGTGACCAGCAGGCTGAAGAGAGACCTTAAGCATTGTACGAGTGCTTGAACCAGGTCATCAAAGCAGGTTTTCCAAGTCCTTTCCTTTTTTTTTTGGAACTGGGGACTGAACCCAGGGGCACTCCACCACTGAGCCACGTCCCCAGCCCTATTTTGTATTTTATTTAGAGACAGGGTCTCACTGAGTTGCTTAGGGCCTCGCTAAGTTGCTGAGGCTGGCTTTGAACTCGCGATCCTCCTGCCTCAGCCTCCCGAACTGCTGGGATTACAGGCGTGCACCACCACGCCCGGCCTGTTTTATCTTAAGATAATTTCAAATAGTCATTGCATCCCTGGAGCCTGGGTCCAAGTTATAAAGTTCCACATATAATTCCAGCATTATTACCTATTTAGGGTCTGCTGGGCAATTATACAGGAAAGACCAACTAGGGTTATTCAGGGGCAATAATGGCAGTTCCATCCCAAGATGGCTGCAGTCATGTCAAGCTGAATCCATACATGAGACAAGAATAAAATGAGGAAAAGCACAAAGGCAGGAAAATAAGACAATGCCACAAGGTGGAAGAGATGGGCCAGGTACCTGGATCTGAGCTCCCTGGTGGCCAGAGCTAAGGAGACCTTGCCGCTGTGTCCCTGGGATAAAAGCAAGCCAGCTACCCAAGGGGAACCTTTCAGGGTTTGCTGATGCAGAGACCTGAAGACTTCTCCTAAGGCTGTAGAGAGGCCCCCGTGCAACCAGCCGTGGTGCACACCTGCATCCCAGCAGCTTGGAAGGCTGAGGCAGGAGGACTGTAAGTTCGAGTCTAACCTGGGCAATTTTGTGAGTCTTTGTCTCAAAGAAGCAGGGATGTGGTGAGGCTGGTGTAGCTCATGATAGAGAACCCTTGGGTTCAATCCCCAGGACCTCAAAAAAGAGGGGCCCCAAAAACACCTCTATGACAAATTGTGAAATTATTATAGTCAATTCTGCTATAATGCCTCTTTGAAAATGTGAATCTGTGCCAACAAGATAGTTATATTATCATTGTGGTGGTGCACACAACGTAATCCCAGCGACTTGGGAGGCTGAGGTAGGAGGATTGCAAGTTGGAGGCCAGCTTCAGCCATTGAGCAAAGCCCCAAGCAACTTAGCAAGACCCTGTCTCAAAAAAAATAAAAAGATCTGGGGATGTGGCTCAGTGGAAGAGCACTGCTGGGTTCAATCCCCAGGACCCAAAAAAAAAGAGATTGGATTGCTATATTAGCAACAATTTGAGCACCACACAAATTTTGCATTTGCTCGTGAGTGATTTTGTTGGTGCAAACACTAGGTGAATGGAGAAACTCACACCCGATGAACCAGGCTGCACACGTACCCCGGAGCTATCTGCCAGCTTCCAGGGCATGTTGGAGGCTCACCCAAGGGTATTACAACTTCCCTTCCGATTTCGGATAGCCCCCTCCCACCCTTTCACAGTCCACGAGCTGCTGCCCTTCGGACACCCACTTCCACAAGCAAACCTCAGTCTCTTTCAAGGAAAAGTGCCATTTGGGGGTATTTGTGTCACTCCCCCACGACACAGGCTTCTGTCTTCCTGGGGTCCCTGTCTTTGGTTCCATGTGTCCCTGGTGCTCTCGAGCGTCATGCCCCTCACCCAGCTCCCCTCAGCCCTGTGGCTTACTCAGTCTGCAGAGCATGGTGAGCTTTAGGCAGCACTGGGCAGCGACCGTGCAGCTCCCTCCTGCTGGGTCCTTCCAGCAGGGAGCCCCATTCAGGGGTAGCAGCAGCCCAGCCAGGCCGGGGCTCCTGAGATCCTGGTGCTTTGGACAAGTGTCCTCACTCCCCCTTAGTCCCGAGAGCAGAGGTGTTGTATTCATTTCCTGTGACTGCTGGGACAAATGACAACACACTGGCTGCCTTAAAACAAGAAAAACTGCCAGGCGCAGTGGTGCACGCCTGTAATCCCAGCAACTCAGGAGGATGAGGCAGGAGGATCGAGTTCAAAGCCAGCCTCAGCAACTTAGCGAGGCTCTAAGCAACTCAGTGAGACTCTGTCTCTAAATAAAATACAAAAATAGGGCTGGGGATGTGGCTTAGTGGTCGAGTGCCCCTGGGTTCAATCCCTAGTACCAAAAAAAAACAACAACAAAAAAAAAAACAAGAAAAATTGACTCTCCAAAAGTTCTGGAGGCTAGAAATCCCAAGAGTCCACCTGTCAGTAGGGCTGTGGTCCCCTGAAGGCTCCAGGAAAGTCTCCCTGCGCTTTCCCAGGTCCAGTGGCCCCAGGAGCTGCATCTTCCACTGTGCCTCTGTCATCATGTGCCATTCATGTGTCTTCACAGGGCCTCTTATGAGGAGGCTCATTGTTGGATTTAGAGCCCAACTAATTACATACGGCCTCCTTTATTTTTTTCTTTTTATTGAACTGGGGATTGAACTCAGGGGCACTAGGCCACTGAGCTGCATCCCCAGCCCTATTTTGTATTTTATTTAGAGACAGGGTCTCACTGAGTTGTTTAGCGCCTTGCCCTTACTGAGGCTGGCTTTGAACTCACAATCCTGCCTCAGCCTCCCAAGCTGGGGGGATTACCGGCGTTCGCCACCACCCTCCTTTTTTTTTTTTTTTTTTGGCCGGGGTGGGATGGTACTGGGGATAGAACTCTGGGCCTAAAACATGTTAGGCAAACACTCTACCAGGGAGCTACATCCCCAGCCAATTTATGGCCTCATCTTTAATTACATCTTAATTACCTATTTCTTTTTTTTTTTTGGAACCAGGGATTGAACTCAGGGACACTCGGCCACTGAGCCACATTCCCAGCCCTATTTTGTATTTTTTTTATTTAGAGACAGGGTCTCACTGAGTTGCTTAGGGCCTCGCTAAGTTGCTGAGGCTGGCTTTGAACTCGAGATCCTCCTGCCTCAGCCTCCCAAGTGCTGGGATTACAGGCGTGCGCCACCGCACCCGGCTTAATTACCTATTTCCAAATAAGGTCACATTCTAAGGTTCCGGGTGGACATGAATATGGGGGAGGTGTAAATGAGTTCAACATAGACACCAGTGGGAGGTAAGGTGATTGGAAATCTTCCCTTTCACACAAGAATCCTACAGGGAGGACACCAGAGCTAGGATTTGAACCAGGCTAATGGATTCCAAAGCCCAGGCCCTTCCTTCTCCACTGAAGGGGCAGGTCATATCCACTCCCCAGAAAGTGTGCGAAGTCTGCCCAGGTGAGAGGTGAAGGAGGAGTAGGAGGCCATACCCAGCAGACCATGGAGATGTGGTGTCTGGGAGAGGAAGGGATGCCAGGCTAAATCCAGGAAGTTCCCTGGCCCCCCACCAGGCAGCTGGACCAGAGACCATTTCAGTGAGCAGATCTGGGTGGATAAGCCTGGCGGGGAAGGGGAAGGGCGGCTCTTCCCTCCAGCTCTCCTGGAGGGCTCCCGCCCACCCTTCCTAATGGGGCTCAGCCTTTTTATCTTCTCACCCACAGAGCCGGCCCTGCCCACACCCGCTTGACCTGGCCATTCTGAAGCACCGCCGCTTCCGGAGACTGTTTAATCTCTCCACTCCTGTGCTGCTGTGGGGGGGCCTCTTCACCCCAGACCTCTGGGACAACCTGAGCCAGCAGAAAGTCCCCTATGGCTGGCAGGGACTCTCACAACAAAGTACCTGCTACCCACTGCCTCTTCCTTGCCTTCTGCCTCAGTTAGTCCCTTCTTCCTGCTGCTGACCCCAGGGTGGACCAGGCCCCACTGCCCTCACAGACTCAGTGATATGGGGTCTCCACTGACCCCCAGCTGTGTGACACCTACCTCCTCTCCCTCCTTCAGGCAAGCACCCAGGGCTCAGGGAGAGGGCTGAGGTGCCCTGCCTGGCTGCTCTCGCCTGGGGTCTCCCACGCAGGAAAGTGTTTAGGTCCAACAGAGGCTGAGGACAGAGGCCAAAGGGCCTCATCTGTCCCACTCAGGGTTGCTGCTCTGGAACCACTACACTTGAGGCCCAGAGCCCCTCCACATCAAATCTGCCCCCACCCCCTATTCAGATTCTTTCGTCTGGACTGCACACAGCCAGGAGAACTTATTCAAGAACTTAAGAACTTATTCAAGTTCTTAGGGCCATTCAAAGTCCAGGAGAGCCGGCTATCTACCACCCTTCTCTTAGTTCTCGCCCTCAGCAACCCCCATTCTCCACCCACCCTCTGTGCTTCTTGGGAGGTGCTGGGGTCAGTCCTCTAGGGAGCAAGGCCAGAGGGGGTCTGGAAAGGCCCCCTGTCCCTGGCAACAGTCCTCCCCATGACTTCCCCTTGTCCTCACCCACAGCCATCACCTCTACCCTGAGCCTTCTGAACAGCTCAGAGAATGAAAAGCTGTTTGCTCCCTCCAGGGGGCCATCCCCAGACTGCATTCGATGTGCTGTGGTGGGTAACGGAGGCATTCTGAATGGGTCCCGTCAGGGTCTGGAAATTGATGCCCATGACTACGTGTTCAGGTATGAGGACAGGGACCAGGGAGGGCTGGGACAGCAGAGCTGGGTGGAGAAGCAAGGTAGCACCCACCTGAGACAGCTCAGCAGTCAGGATGGGTAGACAGGCACAAAGATTCGGCAGACCTGCAGACAGAGCATGCGTGCGCTACCAGGCCAGATTTGCCCGTTCCCAGGGCCTCTGCACCAGGTGCTGCTGAGGCAACGGGAATGGTCGACACACAGGTATGGGGTAGGCGAGGCAGAACTGTGGAGATGGAAGGAAGCAGACAGCATGTTGTACCCTCAATGACGCTGATGTCCTCCGTTCTGGCCAGACTCAATGGAGCAGTGATCAAAGGCTTTGAGCAAGATGTGGGCACCAAGACCTCCTTCTATGGTTTCACTGTGAACACCATGAAGAACTCCCTCATTGCCTACTGGAATCTGGGCTTCACCTCCGTGCCACAAGGACCGGTGAGACCTCCAGTAGGCACGCCATTGAGGTTGACAGGGGGTGCCATGTTCATGGGGCCCTGTTGGTGGGGTGCACCACAGGGCTTTCAGACCCCAGTCCAGTGGATAGAGAGGTAGTGCCAGGATCTTGGCTGCTCAGAGTGTAGCCATTAAAGGTCAAGGCAGATTTGGTTCTTTTAGGAGCTGGCTCAGGCTAATATTTCCTAAATGCTGGTGATGTGCTAGGCAGTTGAGATACTATGTCAACTTTTACACTGCCTCACTTTACTGGTGAGAAGACTAAAACTTGGTTTCCTTTCATTCAGCAAGTGGGCAGTAGGCCAGGATTCAAACCCAGACTGCCCATCGCAGACTCACATCCTCTGGGGAGAACAGTCTGTCATGGCCATCTATCAAACACCTCTTCCGTGCCCAGGATGGTGCAGGGCAGAGACTCAGCCATCATTGCAGCCCTGGGTGGGATCATCGTACCTATTTCCAGATGGCAAAGTTCAGACTCTGAGAGTCTCAGGAACATGTCCAAGGTCACCTAGTTAGAATTATCAAAAAATAGGCCCCTTGGATCACAGGACTAGGGTTGTTTCCATTTCCCCATAGGGCCCACCAAAAGAATGACATGCGACCTCTTGACTTCTCACAATACCTCAGTGTAGGAAACTGAGGTTCAAAGAGACTGAGAAACATGCCCAGGTCACAGGTCACTGTGGGTGACAGCCTCCAGATTCTTTCAGCCACACTCAGTTGCCCTGACTTCATGCTTTCTGCCTCAAACAATCTGGGTGCCACATGCAGATCCCAGGCTGCAGGGCCTGGTTTCCAGAAGCTTCTTTCTCTGACTAGAGCATTCGGGAGGGTCCTACCAATAGTTTGTGTGCACTGAGTCCCCCCAGTAGAACCTTTCATGGCTTACAATAGAAAAAATGGGGCAGATTTCTGGTGTGGTTACAGTACCTACATGAGTTATCTATGGCTGCGTAACAAATTACACCAAAACCTTAAAAAACTAACATTATCTCACTGTTTCAATGGGTGGAGAATTCGGGAGTGGCTTATCAGAGCGGTTCTGGTTCAGTCTCTCAGGCAATGAGTTGTGTCATCCGAAAGCTTGACGGGGGCTGGAGTCAGGATGGTTCCCTCAAAGGTCCTTGTGCCTTGCACCCTCTATAAGCCACTCAAGAGTTCTCATGACATGATAGCTAATTTCACCCAGTGAGTCATCTAAGAGAGAGCAAGGAGCCACAGCACCTTTTATGACCTAGTATCCAAAGCCACACATTGTCACTTTCCACTTTCTAGTTAATAGAAAAAAATGCGCGAGTCCCTAAGTCCAGCCCACACTCAAGAGAGCTGGGTGCAGTGGCACACACCTGCAATCCCAGCTACTTGGAAGGCTGAGGCAGGAGGAGAGCAAATTTGAGCCAGCCTGGCAACTTAGTGAGACTGTCTCAAAATAAAATTTACCAAGAGCTGTAAGAGCTTCAGCTGGTACTGAAAAAAAAAAAAAAAAAGAGGGGATCGGGGGACAACAATTAGGTTTCACCTTTGTAGGGAAGGGTATCAAAGAATCTGAACATACACTGAATCAACTGCAGTATCTCAGAGTGAGAATAAAGGCATGTTAGGAAACCCCTCAGTCAGCTCGGGAGGCAAGGCTGTGTGGAGGGGTCTCACTCTGAGCAGGAGCTGAATCAGCCTTATCCCTGTCGCCCTAACAGGACCTGCGCTACATCTTCATCCCCTCAAGCATCCGCGACTACCTGATGCTAAGATCAGCCATTCTGGGTGTGTCTGTCCCTGAGGGCCCTGATAAAGGGGACAGGTGAGTGGCCATGTGGTAGTGATGTGAGGCTGTGCTGAAGGGGATGGGTAATGCTGAGAGGTCTCTCTGTGCTTCTGGAACCTGACATGGAGCCAGTCACTGGGTGAAGGGCAACAGGGAAATCCCAAGAACTCAACAATCCCCAGACATTCAAGGTGATTCACTGCCGAGGAACTGTTATCTACCCCCAGGAAGCCCAGGTGACCCTACTGGTCTCCTGCTGGCTTCAGGGGCCGTTTCTCTGAATGGGGACAGCAGGCCTGGTGCCCTGCTTCAAGCCATGGTATCCATCACCAGTCCAGCTGTCAACTGCTCAAGGGCATACAGGCCACAGTGGCAGAGGCCTTTCCTCAGCCGGGTCTGAGGACCTGTTGAGAACACTGTTCTGAAGACTAAGTGGGGGGCCATCCTGGTGGGTGGGCATCCTCCCCAGGGCCCTGCCCCAGAGCCCAGAGCACACCCTCCTCAGACCCAGTGTCCTGAGTGGTGGCAACCCAGGAGTGTCCTTTCCTCTCCTGCCTTCCTGTGTGATGGGCCTGGCCCTGGCCTACACCTGCTCCCTCCATCGCCCAGTGTCCTCTCCCTGAGATGAGCTGCTTATAACCTGTGCGGCCACTGTGGCAGATATGAGCAGTCCCCTAACTCCGTGCCCTCTGGACATTTTACCCACACCCCAAAGAGCAGATTTTCAGTGACCTTTATGAGTCAGATCACAAAAGCCAGGCTGCCTCTGCCCCATCCTGTGTCCAGGCCCTCCCCCACCTCCTTGTGTTACCCAACAATGGCTCCCCCTGTTGCTATTGGTCACCAGGATGGGCTCTGTGACACCAGCAGGACTGGGCTCTTTGGGGGGCTGCCTCAGAGACACCAGGTGGACATAAGCCTCCCCAACACCAATGAGCTCCCCCTCCCACACCCCCAATCCATCCCCAACCCAATCCCCCTCCCAGTCCCGTTCCAACCACACAGTCCTCCCTTCCAATCAGCAGGCCTTCCCCAGCTCTGGAGGCCCACTCCCACCTGCCTCCCCCACCCGGGGGTCCTCCCGCCCCCCCTCTCACCCTGCAACCCCAACCACCTCTCAGCCCTCTTCCCGGACTTCCTCCCTGACCCCCAGTCCTCACATCCAGCATGTAGTCCGGACTCCACCAGCCTCCAAATCTCCCTCCCAGTCTGGTTTAAAATCTCTCTCCAGAAACCCTTCCCTGACCCCCTCACTGCCGCTGGGCAAGTCCCCTTTCCAGAGCCCGGTCCCCTCTGCCTCCTACATCGGGCCCATCCGGAACATCCCGTCCTACATCGCGCCCTACGTGCCCCGCTTCCTGAAGGAGGCACCCTTCTTCCAGCCGCCGACATCGCCGCTCCCCCAAAACCAGTGCTTCCCCTGCACCTTCCCCTGCTCCAAGGCCCGGGAGCCGCCGCCCCTGCCAGACTCCTTCTACCTGCCGCTGCTCCCGCCGCCCCCGCACCAGCCGAACTCCATCTGCTCCTACCCCACGCCGCCCGCGCTCTTCACGCCGCCCTGCTCGCTCTCCTACTCCCCGCCCACCGAGGTGCTGCTGAGCGGGAAGCCGCACGTGGTGCCCTCGGTGCTGCCCGCCACCTTCTACACGCCCTTCTCGCGCTACTACTCGCAGCCCCGGCCCTACCGCGCGCACCGGCGGCTCCCCAGCACCACCCTCTTCCCCTCGCTCTCCCCCTTGAACTTCGACGGTCCCGGGCGCTCTGTCCACTTCTATCGTGGGTCCTAGGCCTCACACCTATTTTGGACCGGAAGCCTCTGCCAGTAAATTCAAGCTACTGCATCCAGAGTTCATCAGCTACCTGACAAAGAGGTACAGCGGGCGGGGCGGGCCCGGCGGGCGAACCCCAGCCTCCCCCCTTTCCCGCCCGCACCTGCGGCCCATGCCGGGCGCCTCCCCAGCTCCCTGCAGGGTGCCGAGTGCCCCAGTGCCGAGCACCCTGCAGTCCATTTACGACTTTATTCGCTACCTTGGTGGAGCAGCCGACAGGAAAAGGACAGGAAATTGAGGAGAACCCCAGGGACCCTCACAAAGGCACAGGCAGGGTACCAAGGAGGCAGGTGTGGAGGTAGGGGTATTAGAAACAGACTCCCACCACCCCTAGCCTCAGACCCAGCCAGCGGGAAGCCACCCCCGGAGGAGCCTGGGGAACAAATGGCCTGATCTCACGTCTTCCTTCACTCCCTCTTGAAGTGGTTCTCCACTGGGGTAGGGTGGGTAGGGTGGGTAGGGTGAGTACTTGATCCAGTCTGAAGACGTTTTGTCTGTCAGAGAAGCGGGGGTCAGGTGAGTGCCATTAGCAGGTGAGGGCCGGAAGTGCACAGGATGGTCCCTGCAGAGAAGACCTGCCCAGCCAGGCGTGCTGGTGCACTGCCTGTAATCTCAGCGTCTCAGAGGGCAGAGGGTAGCTGAAGCAGGAGGATCGCAAGTTCAAAGCCAGCCTTAGCAACTTAATGAGGCCTTCTCAAAATAAAGGCATGGGGGCTTAGCTCATTGATTAAGTGCCCCCGGGTTCAATCCCAGCAGGGGTGGAGGCTACGTGGCCGTTAAGGTGAATGGTGCCATAGTTGAGAAGCCCTGTGGTAGACCAGTGCAAACGTGCCAGGACAGTGAGTGGAGAGGGGCATCTGGGGAGCCCACATCAGTCATATGCCCGTTCTGCAGGGGAGTCAGACTGTCTGTGGGCTCCAGCACACCAGTGAGTCCTACCCAGGATCTGAGCTCCCACCTCATTTCCTGTGATCAAGATGTAGGGTAGAAAGGTCTCAAGCTGAATAGGCCGCCTATGCCCTAGGTTTTATGGTTATCTAACAGCACAGAAGTGGAAATAGGATGTTGTCCAGCGGAAAATGGGGGAAAGATATCTCACCTGGGTTTCATCATCATCCCAAAACCTGCCATAGGCCTTATTTTAGTCAAAGATCCTTGTTCACTAAGCTTTTTCCCCCAATAGGGAACTGACTGGGGCAGAGGGCCATGTTTTGTTTCTAACTTGTTTGAATGGATAGCTGTGAGGGTAATGGTGCAACCATGAAGCTGACAAGGTGAATGTTTCTTGGGCTTTATTATGTTTTTTTTTTTTTTTTTCCAACAGGTTTTTGAAATCAAAATTGATTAACACAGACTTTGGAGACCTATATATGCCCAGTACTGGGGCCCTCATGCTACTGACAGCTTTGCATACTTGTGACCAGGTGAGGTGACCTTCCAGGGCACAATGAACAGAACTCAGTGTGACTCTGGATAGTCCTTCCCTAAGGCCTGCACCCTAGGTGGGGACTCTAGGCCCCCTCCCACGGGGAAAGGAGTCCCCAGGGTCCTCTCCAGGATGGGCCTGGGCCGGTCCTGCCTTGACTCCTGTAGCCGCCAGCCCCAGCCCCTCCTTTCACTGTGAATCATGCTGCTCTTCTGAAAGCAGTGCTCTTGTGACAGTGCAAGGAAGGGAGGCGGAGCAGCAGTTTCCAAGGAGACCCCTGGTAAAACCAGTGCAAATGCTGGAGGCCAAACCCCACTCTGCCCCCCCCCCCATTTCCCCTATTTTAACACAGGAGTCTCTTGACTGCAGTCACTTTTAGGTCCCAGATCAGCTTGAACTTGAGGATCATGGCTTTAGAGTCACACCCATGTTTCAAACCCAGCTTTGCCCTCATTACCTGGTGGGGACATGTTTAGGTAGGCCTCCACTTTCCTGCTTGTTCAGTGGGGTAACTTATCTTGAGGTCATAAGGCTGGGATGAGAACGTATAGAAAAAAAAAAAAAAACCCACACAAGCTGTTTTACCTGCATCTGCACACAGGCACCTTGTGGGGAAAGACCTTTCCAAGTTCACGCACCACAGAACCCCAATGACAATACTAACTCAGTGACTCTGTTGTCCAGGTCAGTGCCTATGGATTCATCACAAGGAACTACTGGAAATATTCTGACCACTATTTCGAACGAAAAAAGAAGCCACTGATTTTCTATGCAAACCACGACCTGCCCCTGGAAGCTGTCCTGTGGAGGGACCTGCACAAGGCTGGCATCCTCCGGCTGTACCAGCGCTGACCCCAAAGCACAAAGCCTTTTGCTTCTTGCAGAATTGTGGCCCTGGTCCTCTCAAGTGGCCAAAAGCTTTTTTCTTTTCCACCTTTGAGAGGGGCTTCACTCCCCTTGACCCTCTCCTTTCCAGCAGAGGGTACAGAGGTGGACTCATGATTTGTCATCAAAATTTGATAAAAGCAGGGCACCTTTTCTTACCACAAGAGACAGACACCCCCACTTGAGCAAGGGAGAGTAGACTGCTTTGCTGGACTTGTTTCAAAACTGAAGACAACACTCCCAACATTTTGAAAGGGTGACCCTCAGCAAGGGGGCTAAGCAGCTCAGACAAGCTGATAGACTTAGGCCAATGACACCATTCAGGACCCATCAGTAACCAAGAGCAAGTCAGTCGTGCAGGCTAGCGCAATCCCCAGCCCCAACCTGCTCCCAATGGCACGTCAACCCCAAACACCAAAGCCACTCAACTGAGGACATCTCTTGAGGACCTTTCTGAGTTCACAATTTTTCTGCCCCTTCACAAAGTGCAAGAGCAAAAGGCAGAGTGTAACTTGAGACCAGGTTAACTGCATAAATAACGACGACCATTTTGTCTTGTGCCGGGGTTTGGTGGAGAAAGCATATAAAACGCTGGGTGTTCTGCAGATTTCACCGTCAGGGTCCAACAGGGATATTGGTGCTCAATGGGAGTCAACTGCACAGAAGCCTCTCTGCCACCAAAGGTCTTGTCACCAACAGGATGACATTACTGGGTAACAAAACCTCATTCTCACATCATGGCTTCAATAAATTCGAACCTATCTAGCTGACAGGCAGCTTCATAATTTTATGGGCTTTTAAGTTATTTTAATCGAGTTACCTCCACAGCCCCTAGCCAAGCCGACAACGGATCAAGACTAGTGGCTTTAGATCTCTTAATAGGCTGCACTCCACAAGGGGCACGAGCTGTGTCGCCAGCATTAGCTGGCAACTTCTCAAGGTAGCCACAGCCTACACTGGCCAATCCACGGAGACCAGGAACTGGTCTCTGATCCTGTGGCTTCAGAAGGTCGGTTCTGTTCACTCTCGAGAGGGATGAGGAACTCAGTCCCCCACACAACAGCACTTCAGAAATCCAGACATCTGATCAACACAATGGACAGGTGGGCTTTAGTTACTAAGGTGCTATGTGGAGAAACCCTAACAGCCCACTGCTTGGAGCCCAGGAATTAGACTAGAGGGAAACGGTTACTGGCACCAGGACAAAGCCTCCTAGTTGGGCTTACCTTGACAATAAACAGTCTTTCAATCTCTAGGAGAGCAGTATGTTCCTTTGATAGAATACTTGGTTTGGAAGGAAGTCAAACAGGGGATATAAGATACCCTGACAGTCCATTCTAGTGTCTTAGAGTGACCTAGTGATGATCACTAACACAAATCTGATTGCCTTGGTAACCCCACACTGCCCTGACACCCGAGATTCATAGTTCTTTCCCCAGGCCCACCAACTCTCTAGATGCCAGCAATACATTTATTAATGCTTCATTAGATTTAAAAGACAGCAACGTTTGTGGGTGGAAACACATTCATGGAGTATAGAATCACTTTGGCAGGTAAATAAGAAAAACATTAAATTCTGGATAACTGAGGTTAAGTATTATTCAGTGAGACTCCTAAGAATGTTCTCAAGTCATATAGCAAATAATATTCTTACTTTGGGTCTCAATCTGAAATCCTCATTGCTAGTGAATTAAAAATACAAAACAAAAAAACTTAATTGTGCTTCAAATTTTAAACCGGAAACAGATTTCTCAGGAAATCCACTGAGAAATGCTTTTTGAGGTCAACCATCTATTTCCCCTTAGCTTCCTACAACAATGTATACACGTTAACAATTTCAGCTTGCAATCACTGCAGTCCTATCCAAATATGTTTATATATCCAGACCACCTAAACTGAAGTTTGAATGCTTTTAGTTATACCCCAACTTCACTAGCTGCCAAAAGTCAAGATGATCTCAGTCACTCAAATTCCTTGGCCATTTTTGAGGATGAAACCCAAAGAATTCGTAAATCATTCTATTTGGGGGGAAGATTAACTCATAGGCATTAGCAGAAGGGCTGTGCAGATCCTGCTGGGCAGCACTGAGAACCTGTAAAACAGAACAATTTCAAGTAAACAGCCAACTAAATGAATCACAACCAAACATTCAGAAGTAAAAGGCAAGCAGTCTAAGGACTGTTCTAACCATTATGCATGGGCGTATGTGAACTGGGGGGCAGTTTCACTGCAGGCTGGTGAGGTTCCAAGAGGACTCACTTTAAGGAGCCAGTGTCTTAAGGGTGAGTGGCCAGAAAAGACTCCCACTAAGCAGCAGGGATATTTATATCCAGCTCCCTCTGGACATGAACCTCAAGGTTTACCTGGGGTCTGTCAAGTTCACTCAGAAGCAGATGACAACGCAGACCTTTTCCACCTGCGGCCCTACCCTTACACTTTGTTTTACTTGCAAAGTGGACGCTGCTGGGGGCCCGTTATCAGGCTCATGAATCTCAACCCCATTGCAACTTCCCTGGTTACTAAACAAAAATGTGACCTTCAATGTAGGCTCTGCACACACCTCCCAGTTTCATCAGAAAAGGCAATTTGTGTCCACTTCAAGCCTGGCATTTAAATAGAAACAAAGACATCACGCCCACAGTACCACTTTGCTTCTTTCTTGTTCATGTGCCAACCTCTGCTGCCCAAGCAGTGGCCCAGTGCCAGCCATGCCATTCGGATAGGATCTTAGCTACAAGAAGAGGGGCTCTGTGGTGCTGTTAACAGAGCTCTGGAAACCAACAGCTCTAGGGCTCTGGCACCCTTCTTTTCTAAATGTCAGGACACTGCTAGAGGCAAGGTCAGTGATTAAGCATTCTCACAGCTGGCATGTTTTACACTCCCGTTTCAGTTTCAAAGGGCACATTCAGTTCCTTGAAACACGTGGTAGGCACTCTTTCCTTCCACAGTAAGTCTTGGCTGCTTGTCCATTTATGCCGATTCACACAGCCTGTGCCTTCAGAGCCATCACCGAAGGGGACACATGTTAACAGGGCAACCAGGCCTTTAGTCTTCAGGTCTAAAAGGATGATCGTAGACTGGAATCTCAGCAGGACACACACAACTCCCTGCAGAGTCCACTCGATTTGATCCTTATAAAGCCTGCACTACTTCTGGAACATGGAGCCACACCCCTAAGCCTCAGAATAGATTGTTTTCCCTCAGTTGAGATTTTCAGACAGGGATAACTAACCATCATAGGCTCGTGGGGTTCTTAGGGGCAGATAAGATAGAAACGCGGTTTACAAACAGGAGGAGTTGTTTCACTTGCCTTTTGGAAAAGCAGTTCACAGTTGCCTCACTCAGTAGACACCTAGTAATGAAAACAAAAGTATGTTAAAGACTCCCTGCTACTTAGCACCTCCTGAAGTCCAGGGCAGGGGAAACAAAAAGAGCTAACCCTTCACCCAAGCCTGTACAGAGGACTTCTCTGCTTACATGAGAGACATTCCACTGGGGTTCAGGTCCATGGAGGCTGCCACAATGTGGCTGCTAGAGGATCCTTTTCCAGGTTCAGAAACTGAGGCTGAGATTGCACCTGGTGAAGAAGAGAAAGAAAAAAAAAACTACTAAAGATATAAAAAAGTAACTCTCAAGTAGTTCTCTTTAAAATCATGAACTTCTCATAAGGCAAACTTGCAAAGCTGAGTTTCAGATATCTACATTCCACACAGAAAGGCCTTTCCTTGCCTTCAGACAGGGATAACTTGACATCATCATGAACTCAGCTCACCAATCTGCTAGCCCACAGCACTGCCTGCCAGAGCACGTGAGTGATTTTTATTAAGTTGTGCTTTATTTAATAAACTGTCCATCAACCTCGTCTACTTTATTAGAACATGCTTTCCTTCCATGGCAAAAGTTTTTAACATCTAGTGTCTGGATGCAGCAGGGCCCCAGACCTGGCCCACTGACAATTCCTGCCCTTCTAAAAAGACAAGGTCACCTCAGCAGAGTGCCTGACAGCTGAACAAGAGGTAACATGCAGTTGTCTTTCTAGGATGTCAGAAAAATGCCTGAGTAGGTGCAGATCACTTGTGGTTTTAGCTGGCCTATTGAAGGCCAGCTGCATCAACAGCACCT
>JAJEJO010001318.1:219605-392864 GCA_020662805.1 Glaucomys volans | reverse complement strand
GCCTAGCGCCTAGTAGCTGCTCAACAAATACTTGCTGAAGGAAAGCAAATCCTCTCACTTAACTCTCAACTGCTTACCAAGGGGGTGGAGTCATAGACGCCGCTCCACAGAGGAGGAGCCGAGGGGAGTAATTTCTCTGGATTTATTGATGGGAAAACAAGCACAGAGCTGGCCTGCCCCAGGCCCTGCAGCTAGCCTTCAGGAGGAAGCAAAATCATTCTGAACCTCCTCAGCAGCCCAAGGTCCCGCCCCAACATACTGCCCCGCCCCTAAGCAACCTGAGGCCCCGCCCCCAAGCAAAGGGCAGCCCCCTCTTCCAGCGCCCGAAGCCCCGCCCTATGCAGCCCAAGGCTCCGCCCCTAGGAGGCCCCGCCCCAGGCTCCGGCCCAGGCTCCTGCAGGGAGAGTGCGTCTCCAAACGCAGGCCCGGGACGCTTGGAGCCAGCCACACCTCAAGCCAGGCCCGGGGCTCTCACAAGGCGATGAAAGGCAGCAGTAAATTCTGTGCTTTGTTTGCTGGAAACAGCAAACACCCGTGCAGCCCGCCTGGGCAAACAGGCACCAGCTCCGCCAGACGGGACGGGCAGAGGTCAGGGGATGCTGGCGAAGGCTGCTTGGAGCGCCAAGCACCCGGCAGGTCAGGGCCTGGCACGCAGATTCCCTGCAGGGGCCAGTCTGGTAACATAAACATCTGAAACGGGTGGAGTTGAAACCACAGGCGCCAAATTGCCTCTCCTGCCATGAGCAGGGACACCTGTCCAGTTCCACGGCTTTTTAAAGCCCGCTGCGGCCAAGACAACGCCCGGGAGAAAACCACGTGGCCTGAAGATGTGTTGATTTTGCAAAGGGAGCTGCCCATCCCAGGACCTTTGCCTGTGACGCCCCTGCTGCCTGGAACGCCCACCCCATTAGTTAACTCCTCTGACTTCACGTTTCAGGAAATTCCTTGCACCCTGCCCCTCCCTCACCACAGTGCGATTTCACGTGTTTGCTTGACTGGTCAGTCTGTTTACACCTGAATTGGTTTCCTAGGAGCACCCAAGAAGCCACCGTAAACTTGGTCCCTTAAGACAAGAGGAAGTATTGTCTCCCAGGCTGGAGGGCAGATATCCAAATCCAAGGTGCTGCAGGCTGACCCCTGAAGGATCCCCCGGGGAGTCCGTCCATCTGTCCTTCACTGCTGCTGCTGGCAGTCCTGGGAGTCTGCTGGAAGGTCACATCCTTCTCTGCCTCTGTCACATGGCCTGTCCTGTGTCTCAGACCTTCTCTTCTTTCTCTTGTGAGGACACTTTGTTACTGGATTTAGGGCCTACCCGAAATCCAGGATGATCTCATCCTAAGATCCTTAATGACATCTTTTTCCAAATAATGTCCCGTTTGCAGCTGCCCGAGGTTGGGACTTGGACATATCTCTTTTAGGGTCACCCGCCAGCCCCTGCCACCCTCCTGGACTGTGAACTCTATGCGGACAAAGACTGTGTCCACTTCCTTCCACCCACCACGGTGTCCTTGGACCTGACACTCACCCTCAGACATGCAGGACAGTCGGTGAGTCTTGGTTGACAACAGCCAGGGGGAGGAGGAAGAACTGCCCACAGTGCCCCTGGCCAGGGCAGGAGCTGCCGGGAAGGGGCGGTTGTCCGCCCAGCCCCCTTTCCTCCTCTTCCAACGGGGGTTTGCCCTCGAACATTTGCCCCTCCCTCCTCAGCGCTGGTGGTTTGGGTGGAGGTGACATCATTCCTACCTCCAGGGATGGCCATGTCTCTTCAGCCTGGACAATCAAACGATATATCCCACTGGACACCGTGGACAGATGACTCAGTCAGCTCAGCACCAACAAGACTCCACCGGGGCTTCAGAGGAACTTACCCTCGGGACGCTGAGAGCTTGACCATACGCCTGGTGTCACAGGCAGCCATCTTGCCACCATGAGGAGGGACGTGTGCTTGAATGAAACCACCGCAGAGAAAACTAGAGACAACAGCCAGGAGGGGGACTCCTGGAGCCACCTCTGGGTACCCGGATCCAGTGTTCCTGCAGCCACCTCTGTGCCTGTGCCTTTCAATCGCATAAGGCAATAGGGACCCTCTTTGCTTAAGCAAGTTCGAGATGGCTGTCTGTCAGGGACGACAGGAAGAGAACTGATGTGGGGTGGAAGGGCGCATGGATCCAGGGCAACTGAGGTTCAGTGAGCTTGGGCCATTCTCCCCGAGGCCACCATTCTGACTTGGTCGCAAGTACTGGGCTTCCTGGTTAATGGACATAGGAAGCACCGAGGCGCAAGCCCATTCTGAGCATGTCGGCTTCTAAGTGTTCCCTTGACGGCAAGACTGGCTGGCTGGACAGCGAAGGAAAGGGGCGTGCGCTGGGATGAAGAGATGGAAGCAGATGTGCTGAAGGAGGCTTGGGACCAGTCCCCAAGGCTGGGAAGGGGCAGTGTCCCCAAGAGGGGCTCGGGGAGGGAGAACCCTCAGTTCTAAGAACAGGGTGAAGGTCCCAAGCTAGGTCCTGAGCTCCCACCTTCGAGGACCCTTGGGACTTGGATTTGGGGCGCAGGGCAGGCCCGGTGTGGGCTGGAGCCTAGAGGGCCTTCCCACTCAGGCCCTACCCTGTGTGCTCCTGAGATGTCCTTCCAGCTCTGGGGCGTGAGCAGATGTACGCTCCCCGCACATTCCATTTGGTTCAGGGAAATGGATGGTGACACTTTAAATCCCCGTGTTGGGGTGTGGAACTCGTCACCTGATCCATGCTCCCGGAGCTGAGCAGCCTCTGGAGCCCCTGCAGCTCCCTGTCCTCAGCTGTCCTGGGGCCTCTCTCAACCCGGGCTGCACACTCACCAGGCACCCAGAGCAGGATGCCCACTCCTGCTGACACAGCCATCACTCCACGGGGCACTTCATAAGCTTCAGGTGAGATGTCCGCTGGGTTAGCTGACCTCTCTCTCTGGGTCACTGACTTCATGTCCAGTCTAACCTTGTCGTGAGTCACTTCCCACACACCAGCCAGTGGCCATAGCCAGTGCCACTCATTTCCTCCTGCAGTCCTGAAGCTGGGGTCTTCTCTTAGGGAATCTCTTTGGAGGTCCAGGGTCTCTCTACAGCTCCACCCCACATATGAGGCCCTGGTCAGGGGCTGGGGTTGTGGCTCAGTGGTCGAGCACTTGCCTGGCTTGTGTGAGGCACAGAGTTCGATTCTCAGCAGCGTATATAAATAAATAAAATAAAGCCGGGTGTGGTGGCGCACGCCTGTAATCCAAGCGACTTGGGAGGCTGAGTCAGGAGGATGGCGAGTTCAAAGTCAGCCTCAGCAACTTAGCGAGGCCCTAAGCAACTCGGTGAGACCCTGTCTCTAAATAAAATACAAAATAGGGCTGGGGATGTGGCACAGTGGCCAAGTGTCCCTGAGTTCAATCCCCGGTTCCAAAAATAAATAAATTAATTAATTAAAAAATAAAGGTCCATGGACAACTAAAAAAAAAAATTAAAAATTTTTTAAAAATGAGGCCCAGTCCACCATGACCTCACGTGCCTGATTCCCCCATCCAGGGTGAAACAGGTGTGTCCCCCCAAACCCTGGTCACCTCCCAGTTGAGATTGACCTCATATTCTGAAATCATCAGAGGAGAATATTTATGGCTCATGGCAGCACGTGATTGCCCGCAGGACTGAGAGCCAGTCACGTGCCCCGAGTGGGGCCAGGGTGGTGGCTGATGGGGTGCGTGTCCCTCGCTGGCACACTTGGACAGAACACCTTTGTGCTCTGGGGTTACAAGGCCATGCTGTGAGGTCTGAGAAGGTGAGGGCTGGGGAAGGTTTGCCACTGGGTAAATGCCATGCGAGGGTCACAGAAATCCAGTGGCAATACTTCCTGCGGCAGAGGGCACCTGCAAGAAGCCAGGGGTGAGCAAACAGCCAACCCGTGATGTGGTGCCAGCATCTCAGATTCCTAACAGGGCACACAATGGCAGGGCTCAGTGTTAAGAAAATAATCACGGCCGACCACTTCCGTAACTCTGCCGCTAAGCCCAGTGGTCATTAAAAATTGCGAAAGCCTGCCTGACACATGGCCGGCTCCCCGCTGCTCGTTATCAGGACAGCCGTGGCCGTGGCCTCCTTTCCCTCTTCGCCCCCCAAAGCCCTGCAGCGCCCACGCACATACCTGGACGCATTCGCAGACACTCAAATGCACAGTCACACACTTGCGCTTTCTGCTCAGGGGGCCCAGGAGAGGGTGCAAACTCTTGGTGCATCGGTTTCTTGCAACCATCTTCTAAACTCAGCGCACGGTCTCGGCACACCCCACCCGTTCACAGAGACAGTTTAGGTTCAGTGCTCCCAGGGACGGGGACAGCAGCTCCCACCAGGCTAGGGCTCCCTGCACTTTACAAGCAGGACCCTGATGGGCCACTGCGACTTCATGCTAAGTACTTATTAATGCCAATTTTTAAATCCTACACAGCATTCAATAAGAGATAAACCGGCGTATACACCCATTTCCCCCTAATCTCTGATTTTAATGAAATCACTGCTTTTACAAAATTCAAAAGACTGGTAAAGACTTTTAATAATGCAGTGGAGCCTTCTGCGAATATTTTATTAAGTTTCCACCAGTTCACTGATTTGCACAGGAAGCAGGAATATTAGCACATTATTCATACATGTGTGTGTACGTACATGAAATATATTCTATATGTAAATATATACATATAACACACACACACACACATATACACACATATATTTGGTGCTGGGGATTGAACCCTGGCCCTGGTACTTGCTAAGCTCACACTTTACCACTGAGCTACACCCCTAGCCCCTTCCAATGTTATTGAAGGAGATTAAAGGGGAAAATAATTTTGAGATTTATCCATTTATTTAACTCCCCAGAACACTTATTTTCCCTGAAAGTTCTTGGTTTCAAGCTATTCTGCTATTCTTTTTTCTTATTTTATACTTGATACTTTAATGTGCTAGAAACACCAAATGTGAATGAATAGAAATATTGTACATTGATAACCTAGGTTAAGCCTAGAGGTAAAGTGAAGACCTAGTCCTGTCCTTTCCTTTTCTGTCTTTCTTTATTTTTTTCGCAGTGCTTTTTTTTTTATTATACATGATAGTAGAACCCATTTTGATCTAATTATACAGCAGGGAATATATCTTTTTTTTCACAATGTAGATTTACATGATTCATATAATCTTACATATACATAGGGTAATGCTGTCTGTCTCAGTCTACTATTTTTCCTTCCCCCTCCCCCTCCCCATTTTCCTCTACGCCATCCATACTTCCTCCATTCTTTTCTTATCCCCACTGTAACCCCCCTCCCCATTATGGAGCAGCATCCACTGATCAGAGAAAACATTTGGCCTTTGGTTTTATGGGCTTGGTTTATTTCACTTAAAATGATATTATCCAACTCCACCCATTTACCAGCAAATGCCATAATTTTATTCTTCTTTATGGCTGAGTAATATTCCACTGTGTATATATAATCACAGTTTCTTTTCTTTTCTTTTTTTTTTTTTTTGAACCAGGGATTGAACTCAGGAACACTTGGCCACTGAGCCACGTCCCCAGCCCTATTTGGTATTTTATTTAGAGACAGGGTCTCACTGAGCTGCTTAGGGCCTCGCTAAGTTGCTGAGGCTGGCTTTGAACTCACGATCCTCCTGACTCAGCCTCCCAAGTCGCTTGGATTACAGGTGTGCGCCACCGCGCCCGGCCACAGTTTCTTTATCCATTCTTCAATTGAACAAAATCTAGGTTGGTTCCTCAATCTAGCTATTATGAATTGAGCAGCTATGAACATAGATGTGGCTGCATCCTTATACTTTGCTGATTTTAAGACCTTTGTGTGTAAACCGAGGAGTGGGATAGCTGGGTCAAATGGTGGTTCCATTTCAGGTTTTTTAAGGAATCTCCATACTGCTTTCCAGAGTGGCTGCACCAATTTACAACTCCACCAGCAACGTATGAGTGTGCCTTTTTCCCCACATCCATGCCAACACTTATTATTGCTGGTATTCCTGATAATAGCCGTTCTAATTGGAGTTAGATGAAATATTAGGGTGGTTTTAATTTGCATTTCCCTAATTACTAGAGATGATGAGCACTTTTTCATATATTTGTTGATCACTTGTATATCATCTTTCGTGAAGTGTCTGCCCAGTTCCTTAGCCCATTTATTGATTGGGTTCTTTGTATTTTTGGTGTAAAGTTTTTAAGTTCTTTATAAATTTTGGAGATCAGTGCTCTGTCTGAAGTGTGTGTGGAAAAGAATTTTTCCCACTCTGTAGGCTCTCTTTTCACATTATTGTTTCTTTTGCTGAGAAAAAGCTTTTTAATTTGAATCCATCTATTGATTCTCCCTTTTATTTCTTGCGCTCTGGTGGTCATGTTGAGAAAGTCTGGTCCTAAGCCAATATGAAGAAGATTCGGGCCTACTCTTTCTTCTATTTGGTGAAGAGTCTCATGTCGAATTCCTAGATCCTTGATCCATTTTGAGTCGAGTTTTGTACAGGGTGAGAGATAGGGGTTTAATTTCATTTTATTACATATGGATTTCCAGTTTTGCCAGCACCATTTGTTGAAGAGGCTGTCTTTTCTCCACTGTATGTTTTTGGCACCTTTGTCTAGTATGAGATAACTGTATTTTTGTGGGTTTGTCTCTGTGTCTTCTATTCTGCACCATTGGTCTACCTGTCTATTTTGGTGCCAGTACCATGCTGTTTTTGTAACTATTGCTCTATAGTAGAGTTTAAGGTCTAGTATTGTGATACCTCCTGCGTCATTCTTCCTGCCCAGGATTGTTTTGGCTATTCTGGGTCTTCTGTTCTTCCATATGAATTTCATGATTGCTTTTTCTATTTCTATGAAGAATGTCATAGGAATTTTTATTGGAATTGCGTAAAATTTGCATAGCGCCTTTGGAAGTATGGCCATTTTGATTATATTGATTCTGCCTATCCAAGAATATGGAAGATCTTTCAATCTTCTAAGGTCTTCCTCAATTTCTTTCTTTAATGTTCTATAGTTTGTTTGTTTGTTTGTTTTTCAGTGCTGGTAATCCAACCCAGGGTCTGTGCATTCTAGGCCAGTGCTCTGACACTGCACTATACACCCCCAGCCCAATAATGTTGATTAATCATATTTATTTATTTATTTTTGAATAGCTTGAAATGTTGGGATTTCATCGAGAGTCCACATTCTTCCAGGCTGAGGTGAGTCTTGTGTCCTGGGGAAAGAGTAACAATACGAACTCAGTCCTGACCTGAGTCAGGAGCACACAGGATTGTGGACCCAGGGGCAAGTCTCTGGATGTTCCTCCCAGGTCCTGCATGGGGGACAGGGTCCTGGGGATGCCTACAGGGACTTTTCTCAGTGTTGAGTCAGAGAGATGAGAGGAGGGGTCTCAGAAAACCAGAAGGGAATATGGCATTTGTTCATTCAAGAAGTGCCTTACGTCCCATAAGCTCGACCCTTTTGCACACACGGTGGTATTATTGTCCCCATTGTACAGAGAAGAAGACTGAGGTTCATAGGTACAGGGAACTTCCCCAAGGTCAAAAACAAGCAGGAGGTGGAGGCTGGGCTTGTTTCCAGTTTGTTTCTTAACCAACTGTCTTTCTTCCAATGCTTATGGAGAGAGGTCTTGGGTGGGGGACCTGGAGGGGTCGCCTGGAACTCCTGCCCCGTCTTTCAGACATTTTCCCTATGTGAGGTTGAGCAGGAGACGGGAGTCTCTGTGATAGACAGCAGCCTGGCCAAACAGTCGAGTGGTCCCGTCAGGAGGGCTGGAAGCAAAGATGGTGGTTTTCCTCATCACCTCCTCCCCTGGGGGATGCCCAGGAAGGAACCCTGTGGACTGGGAAATCATTGGTGTGGGAAACATTCCCAATTTCAGAACAAATGAGAGGGAAGCTTTGGTGAAAGAGCAGAAGTCTGGGTAGCAGATGGTCTGGGAGAGAGCGGGGCTGAGCTGGAAGGTGGGCAGTGCGGTCAGGGGCTGGAGACAGGCTGTCCTCTCAGAGGAGCGACAGACAGGCCCAAGGCCGCCTCCTGGAGAAGATCCTAACCAGATCCCCGCTAAAACAGGACAGAAGGTTCCGGCCGAGACAGGGCATCCCTCACCAGGGAACTCCAGTTCAAACCCAGGACCTACCAGATGACCCGGCCTCTGCCATGGGGGAGTGACGCTCATCATCGCAACCTCCTGTGCAAGGACCCACCTCCGCTCCCACTCACTCCTGCTGACCTGCAGCCGTACCTTCCACGGACCTTAACCTGGCTCACAAACCCACCTGGGAGAATGGAGGATTCGTTACCAGCTTATCAGTTTGCCCTCGGTCTACGAGCACTTTCCAAGGTGTGGAAAGACTTTCACAAGTTAATCCTCACATTTCTCACATTTCTGTTTAACTGTCCGTCCTGGCCTATAGCTACTACACTCCAGCAAACTCTTTCTGCAGACAGCAGGGCTCTTCCTGCATCCAGATATTCCCTTCCATCAATCTGGGCTCATCTGGCAGCAGGTGTCAGAAGCATAGCTCCAACTAAGACAGGTAAGAGGAGGAAGAAGCTTTGACTAATGTCACTGGAAAGACTGGGTGCATCTAGCATGGGGCACGCAGGGATCCAGTAGGGATATGCTCCCTCACACTGGGCTGTCCGCCTTCTGTAAATGGGTTCAGAAGCTCCAGATCCTGTCCCACTTCCAGTTCAGTCCTCCAACAGGCAAGGGACTCTACCCTGCAGCTTCCTCCTGTCCAGGGAGAGACTGACCTCTTAGGGTCACTGGTCCATCCTAGTGCAAGGGGCACTGTGATTGGCTGGACCTGGGACATGTGCCTACCTCCTGTGGCTAGGAAGGTAGGAAGGTGTGCATAGCAGGCCCCAGCAGAATCACATCACTGAAAGAGTTCAGCTCAATGAAAGAGAAAAAAAGCAACCATTTTCACTCCAGTCCAGCATTGCGTGTATGTGGATAAAGGTTTTTCTGTGCATGTTTGCAAAACCAAGTGCCCATGGAATCCGGGTTCCAGATGGATCCCAATGCATGGCTACTGCCTAAGTCCTCTGACAGCTGCCCTGCCACATTCTGAAGACAGAAGAGCTGCTGGTAAGCCAGGCTGCTAATTCCAGATGACATTTGGCCTTTCAACCCTGGCAGGCTGAGTGGCAGTTGAGTATAAAAATCACAGCTGGACATGGATGCTCTTGGCTGCCAAGAGGAAAAACGGGGAGGGGAGTGCAGACCCCATTCATCTGTGCTGGAAGGGGCAGGAAGGCATGTCCAGCAGGCCTGCTGGACATCTCCCAGCTCTATAAGCTCCTTATGATTTTGTGTATGGAGGGTGGACACTGGATGGAAACCAGGGGCTAATGCATGCCAGGCAAGCGTTCTACCACTGAGCCATATCCCTAGCCCGTGCAACTCCCTCTTCTTCTCCTTCCCCTCCCCCTTCCCCTTCCCCCTTCTCCGTGTACTGTGAATTGAATACAGGGGCATTTTACCACTGAAATGCCTCCTCAGTCCTTTAAATTGTTTTATTTTTATTTTATATTTTGAGACAGGGTCTTACCAAGTTGCTGAGGCTGGCCTTGAATTTATGATCCTCCTGCCTCAGCCTCCCAAGCAACTGGGATTACAGGCCTGTGCCTGGCTGAAGCTCCTTATGATTTTTAAAATATATATTCTATTTTGTGTGTTTGTGGTGCTGGGGGTTGAACCCAGGGCCTTGTGCATGCAAGGTAAGCACTCTACCAACTGAGCTATATCTCCAGCCCCTATATATTCTATTTTTAATGGACATATAATTGCACATATGTCAGGCCAGGCCAGGAAGCCATAGTGCGGTGATCCAATGACCAGCCAGAGAACTCTCAGGCCTGGCGCCACCATGATGCTCTGAAGCTGACCAATACCTGCAGCTCCTGACTGCTATTCTCACTGCTGCAGAGGGATCAGGCCTTGCTGCCCAAGAGAAGATCCACAAGGGCCTCCCCAACATCCGGAGGCAACAGCTTCCCATTCCAGAATCAGGATGGCCTCAGGAATCCAGCCCCCGTCATCTTGCACAGCAGCATCTCATCCCCCAGTAGCCTGTCAACAGACCACCTTAATGGGATCCTGTCTGCGATGACTGCGTGGAGGCCACTGTTTGCCATCCAGCTGACCCCCCTTCTGCTGCACACTGAGCCCTATTGTCTCACTCACCTCACCCACACCGAGGCAAAGCAGGTGAACACAGGGAAGGGGAGCTGGTCCTCGATACTGCATGTCACCCCCTGGCAGGTGCAGGGACGGACTGTGGGCCACTGCATCCAGGCCCTGATGTGACCATCCTCCCTTTGCCCCGTGTCCTCGCCACCTCCATTTCTGACAGTGAAGTCATGGAGGTGCTTTGACAGTTCTTTCTGAAAATGTTTATGTTTTTCTCCTTTTTGGTGCTCGGTCCAGAGGGAAGCAGAGGAGAGGGACAGAACCTTCTGGAGTCTCAACTGAAGCTCTCATTCCCCACGGAGGGACATTTGCTTCCAGAATTGAGCTGTTTCTCCGCACATGGGTCTATTTCTGCAGTAGAACTGGCTGCCCCATGCCAAGGTTTCTTACCGCAAATAGAACTTCTGGAAGGGCCTGCTGGTTTCCTCTGGGCTTTCAGACACCTCTTCACATTTCATTTGGCTTCCCTTCCCGATCCCCAAAAGGAAATATGTGGAGTCTCTTCTGTTTCGTTGCTGTAGCCAGCACCTCTGGAGGCTCTCTGGGGGATTCCTTCCGGGCAGCGGCAGCTTCCCCGCAGCCATGGGCCCTGGCCCCTGGCACACCCCTCCACCACTCCCAGGAAGCTGAGCCTGGGGCACCAGGGGTAGCCTGAGTGTCAGGCTGGATCCCGAGCCGTAGACTCATCCCCAAGTGAAACAGCAAAAGGGACAAGCACCAGAATCCCCCATCAGGGTGTCTGGTCCCTCACACTCTCCAACCCAAGAGCCTCAGACCCCACCTGCCACTCGAGACAGGGTTTGAGAGTTCATCACACCTGGTCATGGGCAAGGTGACATCCGGTGAGACACTTCAGGGGATGCCTGGAGTCTGAGTGGTCTAGAAAAAAATCCCTGAGTTGAGTTAAAACAGATGGAGGAGAAACAAAAGACCACTTCACTAGTTTGCTAGAGACTGCCAACCAGGCAAGAGCCACACGTGGCCAAGACTGGCTTTGGTTTGTCAGGGTGCAAGGTCAGAAGATGCAGGGGAAAGCTGTTTCTGGAGGTATGTGGAACTTCAGAAGATTCTAGAATAACACCAAATCCAATCATTTCCAAAGCTGCACCTAGTGCAGGTGACTCAGCTCCTCTCAGGCAACGTGGTTGTGAGGTGCCCAGGCCCTGCCAGGCAGGACCCTAGGAGATTTCCAAACTGCTCTTTTTTGTTGTTGTTTGTTTCCTCTCTTCAGGGAACAAAAGGGATGATAATGGACCTGGCACCTAACAAACCTCTCAGTGTGAAGGACAAGTATTTGCAAGAGTTAGACCCTTAACGTGGAAAAGCGACATTTCCCATGTTCCAAATCACCTAAACTGAAGACGCAGTTGATTTCAGAGGAGGCAGCCCTTAATGAGGAGAGAGATGGAAGTGACATTTCCCTGGGGTTTGCTCCCAGCCCTCAAGATTGGACCATAACAAGTGCAGTACATTTCCCCTTTCAGTTCTTGTAGCTGTCCCTAGACCAGCAGCTCCCAAACTTTGGCTGCACCAGGATCCCCTGGAGGCTGTTGGAGGAGTGCTGGGCCCCAGTCCTGGAGCTTCTGGCTCAGGCAGCCTGGAGAGGGGCCCAGGAATGTGCAGGTCTGACTGGTGCTCGGGTGGTGCCCATGTCGCCCGCCCAGGGCTGCATTTTGAGATGGGGGTCCAGAACCTGTGTCTGCCTCTTCCTAGGGTGGAGGTCTTGGGGTCTGTCACGGCACTGCTCTGGGCCTTTGTTGCTTTCGTTGTGATGGTTTTTAAAAATTTCTTAATCGATTTTAATTGCCTGTTTATGAAGAGCAGTGTGATAATCTGAGAAATGTATACAATGATCGAATCGGGGTAATTCTCATTTCCATCTCCATAAACATTTACCATTTCTTTCTCTCGGGAGCTTTGAACTCTTCCCTTGTAGCTCATTACGCGGTATATAATAAATTGATGTGAACGACAGTTATCCGACTATCTATGAAGGAACACTGGGACTTCTCTGTAATTGAGCCCATCAGCTGGCTTTCGAGGTGGGCATTGGGAGAGTGCTTCTCAGGATCTGTGGTCCTCTGGCAGGGGCCTGAATGAGAAAGCAATCTGGCAATACAGATCAGGAGCCTTTAGAATGTCTCTGCCCACCAGATGCTTCTAGGAAGCCATCCTGTAAGACCCAGCCTTAGGTAAGGACCGAGATTTATGGTGCCCAAGGATGGCGGCAGGGAGTAGGCTGCAGGCATGAGTGTGACTCTCGGCTCCCAGAGCTGCAGGAGGGAGAAGTGGGGAAGTCTGGTGCCAACCCAGAGCCCTGACTCCGGAGGCACGCAGGACTGACTCAGCACTTCCTCCTTCCCATGTCACTGTCCCTCTGCCCTGTGATGTCCTGCACATGGATGACAGCATCCAATCATTGTTAGGTCCCTGGCATTGTCGCTGCACATCCTGGGGTTTGAATTTCAGCTCTGCTACCGACCATGACCTCCAGGGCAAGTCACTGAGCCCGTTGCAAGCTTCGGTTGGAACTTCAAATGGGAGTCATAGCGTAAAGGCTTAGACTAGAGTAAGCCCCAGCACGTGCTCCCTACTGCTGAAAAAGCGCAGTGGAGTAGAGAACACTTACTCTCAGAAAGCAAGGTTTACATCCCAGAGGGTGAGTTTGTTTTAACGTGGAAAGTTTTGGAGAGCAGGGAGCCTCATTCTCAAGGAGGAGGAAGCACTTGGTGCTCCCACTCGATCCTGCCTGGACCCCTGTGGGGGCTTCCTGTTCTCTCCTGGGGTGGGGCTGGCCTGGTCCATGATGGGCGGGGGGAACTGGGGCAAGGCAGAGTCCTCAGGCTCACACAGCCCATCAGGCCCCAGCTCTGATCTGCAGAGACGAGAGTCCAGCCGCTGCCCAGTGCAGGCAGGCAGGCGCTGCCTCTAAAGTGTGGTTTCCTCAGGCCTTGTTATTCATGGAAACTCTTTCAGGATGCTACTGGCCACGGAGCCCAAGAGCAAATGAGCCAGTGGAAAAGAAGAGAATAAGGCTCTGAGGCTCTGCAAGGCGGGGCTCCTGTGGCACTGTCCAACTGGGACCAGAGGACTGGCTAATCACACCCCCAGGGGAGATAAGGTCAGTGAACCGGGAAATGGAGGCTTGTGAGACATCAGAAGCACCCAGCACACTGCCCATTCAGACCCAGCCCCGCCAGACACCCCATGGACCACGGGAGAGTGCGGCACACTGGGAGCTGCGTAGAGACCCACCTCCCCTCCTCACGGCCCAGACTGGCAGGGACCACAGGCAGGGACTGCATCAGTCCAAGAATCGTTGGCAGGCTGGCCACTGCCTGCTGAAGCCCTGCCAGTGACAGCCCACCACCAGGCTGAGCGCACCTGCAAGGGCGACTGGGTGGGACAGTCCTTCCCTGCCCCCCTTCTGCAGGACGTGGCAGCGCCCAGAGGCCGGCAACTCTTCTCTGGCTGGTACTGGAACCATGGCAATACGTTTCCAGGGTAAAGTGCATGAGCCTGGCATGGGCCTGGCACAGATGAGCAGGCCTCCCTCCCGCAGGTCCACACTCGCAGACAGGCGGGGCTCCGAGGCCTCAAGCTCTCCAGTCTAATATTTCCCTAGGTTCTCACTTTTAAAAAGATCAGCATGAGGGTCTACGCAGCTTATGAAAGTGTTCCTCCCCCCCCAATAAAAAATAACAAAGAATTCTTTTTTTTGTTGTCTTCTTTGACAAGAGTTATTTTGTCTAAAACATATCCATTTAAAATGACCCTCTCAGCAGGTGAAAATACAGCATTTTCTCCAGGCCTAGTCAGTATGAGGAGCTTTCTCAAATTCAAGTTCAATGGCATACCTAGGAAAAGCAAGCTGAGAAGGAAATGGACAAGTGGCTGAAGACAAACTGAACTACTGTTAGCAGGGACCAGATAACCTGGAGCAGAGGGTGGCTCACCACCAGTAGGAACTCGAACTGGCCTTCAGGTATTCTATTTCCCCTCCTCGACAAAATCAGATGCACCGGTTTACTCCATGAACCGTGGGGGGAAAGGATTTCAGGTGAAGTAATGAAACTTAAGTCATGAGATTAAAAAGTTCTCCAAAAAGATTGAACTATTTTTAATACTCCCTGGTTTCCTGGGCCAGGAGAGGGCGGCCTGGCCTTGGCAACAACCAAATGTTGGAGTGTTTTCCTCTTGAAGGTCAGGAGAGGTGCTTCCAACCGTCTGTGCACAGGAATGAGCACTGATAACAGCATTTTTTTTTTTTAAATACAGTACTGAGGACTGAACCCAGGGATGCTCTACCACTGAGCTACATCCCCAGCTCTTTATTTTTTGAGATAGGATCTTGCTGAATTGCCAGGTGGGCCTTGAACTTGAGGTCCTCCTGCCTCAACCTCCAGAGTCTCTGGGATTACAGAAGTGCACCAGCGCATTTTAAAAATGCACACACTTATTAGAACCACACTTATTAGGTCAACAGGTATTTTTACTACAGCACCAAAGCTATTTGGGAGGAAAGACTCCCATAGATGGAGCTGGAATGACTGAACATTCATGTGGAATGAAGGAACCTCGACTCCAGTCTCACACGATATACAAAAAAGTGAACTCCAAATGAATCACAGACTTAAACATAAACGCTAGAACAAGAAAACTCCTAGAAGAAAACATGGAAGAATATCTTTACCGCTTGGGGGTTTCTTAAGACCCAGGAAGGAAAAGTTGGTAAAACAGACTTCATCAAACTTGAAGACTTCCATCCAGTTAAGGGGACTCTAATTAAGCAAGCTGTAGACTGGGGCTAAACATTTGCAAAACAACTATGTGGCTAAGGGCTGATGTCCACAATATGTAATGAACTTCTGCAAGTTAATGGTAGAGAGGTGAACAGTCTGATAAAATATGGGCAAGGAAATGAGATCCTTCAAAGGAGGATACACCCATGGCCACAAGCAAGTCATCATCAGTCACCCACAAGTTGAACAGCCAAGCCACATACCATGACCCATGAGGATGGCCAAGTTACCAACGCTGCCAAGGAAAGGAACCCTGGGAGCTCTCCCACCACTTTGGGAAAAGATCTGAGAGTTTCTTACAAAGTGACATATTCCTATCCCAAGATGCTCCTTGGCATGTACCTGGTGTTTAATATTTACTCCCCCAAATTAAAAGATTTTGTTCTCAAAAAATTAAAAGACTTGTACAAGAATGCTTATGGCAGCCCCCAGGAAGCAACAGTCCAGGCATGGTCACTGGAGAATGGATGAATAGAATGGATACAGAAACGAAGAGGAACTAGCTCCTGCACACCACGGTGAGTCTCACAAAGTGTGCTGAAAGGCTGGCACCTCGGGGTGCATGTGTGTGGGCACTAGGGTGCAAACCCAGGGACAAGCTGGGCTGTCCCATGGAGCCACACCCCAGCCCCAGAGTATGGACTCCCTGGTTCTATTTTCATGAAGTTCTAGAAAAGGTTGATCTGTGGGGGAAAGAATTCACACCCATGGTTGGTTGCTCCTGTGGGGTGGCAGGGATTGACTGGGAAGCATAGTGCACACCCTTAGTGGACTTTGGGTGTGACCCACTTTCCCTACCTTAGGGCAAGGGGTCTCTGTCCTCTCCCATGTGAGACCTACAGAGCACAAGGGGCACCACACAGGTGTGCTCCTCAGGCTGTGTGATCTCTATACAAGTGCCACCCACAGTCTTTGGACAGTTTCCTTTTTCTTTTTAAAGAGAAGTGTCGGGCACTATCTGTTCCTACCTGTAAGTCTGAAGGACTCAGAAGCCTCTCCCAGATTCCTCCACTCACCGTCTTCCCCACCAACCTGTGAGCAGCAGCAGCTGGGGAAGGGGTGGGTGCTTGCTTGTTTGTGGTAGGTCTGGTTTGTAACTGGCTGCAGAACTCCCGGGGAGAGCGGGGTAGGAAGGGTAGGCTCTCCACCAGGGAGAGTGTCCCACACACCTGAAGCCGCACAAGGCCATGGACTTCCAAGTGCGTTATGAGGGCTTCGATTCCTCCCACCCTCCTATGCCATGGCCAGTGACCACCATGGCTCAGGTCCAGCACGGGCAGTCTGACCCACAGAGGCAGGTACAGGGGTTAGAGGTAAAAAAAAGAAAGAAAGAAGAAAAAGGACCCCCAAACACCTGGGTCAGTGGCCAGATCTTCCCACAGGTAGGAACACATCTGTGCCCAGAGTGAATATGGTGTTCACTCATCACAAGCAGGAAGGAAAGGACCAGGGTTCTATGAAAATTTCTTTAATTTTATCTTTTGGAAATACATTTTTAATCTTCATTTCCACAATACAAAAATGTTAAATATCTAACAATGATCTATGGGAGGCAGATTCACTGAGAGGTCCAGGGTGTGCTGCTGCTGCTGCTGCTGCTGCGACCTGTCCACGTAACAGGCTGGTTTGCCATGATTTCACTCACTCACATGCACACACACACACACACACGCACACACACACAACGGACAGACAGGTGAAGACACCGCAAGGTGCACACAGCACTACGTGTAAGAACAGAAACGACCCTCCCCCTGTAAGAAGCTCAGATGGCTGGAAACAGCAGCTGGGCAGTCCCCACGCTCCGTCACGGGCTGACGCTGGCAGGCATCTTCCTGCTGGAAGGAGGCCCGAGCGCATCCTGGGTCCAGGCAGCTGTGGGAAGCGGGGCACACACCGCTCACTCCAGCAGGAGGCTGACCACCACCTGCAAGGCCCCACCACTGGGCGGCAGAGAATGAGAGCACCTCTCCAGGCAGGCGCTACACCACGGTGACCAAAGGGTCCCATGTCGCCTGGTCTCACAGCCGGCCCCCCTCAGGTGGAGTCCGTGCCAGGAAAGGTTTCACGGGGTACTAGACGATTAGCTGGGTAACGCTGTGCACATCCACGACAGCCTACAACCATGACGTTGTCAACGGGCAGTTTAGATTAAAAAGGGAAAAGGAGAAACACGGCCACAAGATAAACGCTGGTCTTTCAGGAGACACGGGCTTCGACCCTCCCACAGCACATTTTATTAAGGTAAGTACAGCATGGCTTCAGAGCAGCCGCCGCTCCTCCGCAGCGACAGCGCCAGCAGTCTGGGTCTCTCGGGTCTTGGTTACCATGTGTCAGGAACTTCGAAGAGCTTGGCGGGGCTGTCCTCGGTGTTTCCTGGTAGGAGAGGAGAAAACACATGAGCCACGGCCAGTGTGAAGGCAATGCCCCTGCGCTGTGCCCAGGGCTGAAGTGTGCAGATGGGTCCTGGCTACGGAGCCCAGTGCTCAGCAAGCAACGGCAAAGCCACAGGAGGGGCTGGTGAAGCCCTCTGCTCTCCCAGGGCGGCCGCCTGTTCACTCATCTTCCAGGAGGGTGACAGTGGGCGGGCGCACACGGCACCGCTCTCCTTGTACACACACAGTGTCCTCTGCCAGCACCCTGCTGGGCACTTAATTCATGTCGTGTTCGCAAGCCCCCACCAGGGTGCTGCAGATACCTGCTTCCACAGACGCAAGAGCAGACTCACAGCTGCAAACTGCTGAGAGGAGCTGTGGCCCTTCCTCAGCACCAAGATCCCCGCCGCCCCAGGAGCTTCCTGGTGCGGTGGTGTAGCTGGCACTTGGAGGAGAGACCTCAGGGGGAAGAACAGGGTGGAGGGAAGCTGGTCAGTGGGGTCCAGAGATCTCAAGATGGCAGGAGCAACTGCAACCTGTTCCCAGGTCAGCAGCACTGGCTGAGGGCTCCTCCAGAGCTGAAGAGATAACCCTGACCCTGACCCTAACCCTAACCCTGACCCTAACCCTGACCCTGACCCTGACCCTGACCCTAACCCTAACCCTAACCCTGACCCTAACCCTAACCCTAACCCTAACCCTAACCCTAACCCTGACCCTAACCCTGACCCTGACCCTGACCCTAACCCTAACCCTGACCCTGACCCTGACCCTGACCCTGACCCTAACCCTGACCCTAACCCTGAGGCACAGCCATTCTGTCCCATCATGCCACTTCTGCAATAGCAGTGGGGCAGAGATGGCCACAACACAGTTGGGCTGGGCCTGGACCACGCGGTTCTGAAGCCCAGCCACTCCACAGGGCGGCAGAGAACACCAGCAGAGCCTCTCTCCTGGCTATTAACGCTCCCCAAAGGGACAGAAGTCTTTGATGGTGCCTCAAATGGGAAGAGACTATTAAACACAGTGTCCTAAGAAGCAGAAAGTCACTCAAGCTCAGGGGGCTACTGTCCACAGTGGAGAAGCCTGAGGATGATGAGGCCTAAACACATGCAAGAACAGGAAGAGAGACCACTCCCAGGAGAACTCCCCTTCCCATGGTCCTGCATCAGGATCCAGGGAGTCGGGACGAGGAGGGCAGGGAAGGACATCTGGAAGCCTCCTGCCTTGGTTCTCACTGCTGTGTTGAGCACGTGTGTCCTGGGACTCCTGATACAGCCAACAGGACCACCCCTGAGAAGTGGAGATAAGCAGAGATGACCCACGGGAAGACTCACACACCCCGCTCCCCAGAACAATTAAACACACCCTGGGTGTCTGCAGACACACAAGTACATTTTAAAAATTCACAGATCAAAGAAATTTTGCAGTAGCTAAGTAGCCGTTCAAAGGTAAGCACCACAGAGCCAAAAGTGGGGACCCAGAGTAAATTAAAACCAGCTGAGGAGGAGAAAGAAGACAAATTGCTAAAAGCAACTGCACTGTAATTCTCGCAATTTGCACCTGCCGTTAGCTGTCGTGTGAGTGTGGCTGCGAGCCATCACGCCTGCGGGAGGGGACTCTGCAAAGAGCTAGTCAGAAAGGATGGAAGGAGCGAAAGTCTTGGAGAGAGGCCAGGGCCCGAGGAGGGAGGCCCAAATCCTCTCACCTCCCTCTCTCAGGGACCCCATGCACCTGTCGCTCAGGGCTTCCACACGGCACAGGCAGGTTTTTAGTGAACATCAGGTCCCTTCCCCATGTGGAGAAGGTGGCCCAACACTGAACATGGCTGTGTCCCAGGAAACCAACAGCCGGCAGTCAAAAACAGGCTAGTTTTCTTTGCCTAAAGGAGACCCAGAGCAGAGGAGAGCTGAAGGGCACTGTATGTTTTTTCCAGCACCTTCTAGAAAAGGAGGGCCATAGACTGATAAGGGATCATCTCCAGAAAACACACTTTTTACAGCCCTGTTTTACTAGAGAACAAAGACTCATTTAGGAATCTTTTCTTTTTAAAACACATACTGAAGGGCATCTGCCTTTCACCATTGGTGGACTTTGCTCCACACCCCACATTATACCCAAGATTAACACAGACCATACACTTAACGTAATGCCTGAAACTTAAATAAAGTTACTGCAAGAAACACTGGAAACATCTTTGTGACCGAGAGACGCACAGAGATTTCATGGACTTTGGAGCCAGACAGCCCTACACATGCACACTGGATGGCGTGACTTCACAAACTGTAACTCTAAGAGCCTCAGTCCCCTCCCTGTAGATGGGGAATACGACCTCTGCATGTTACAATGCCTACTATGTGTTCATGAGGACGACCTAGGACAATAAAGATCTGACACCAGAAAGGATAACCTAAGAAAAAACCCTGACACACCACACTACATAAAACTTAAAAATCTACTTTTTAGAAGACATTGTTAAAGAATGAGATGTCTGGAAGAAAATATCTGCAAAACACTTAATAAGACTGGTATCCAGAATCTATAAAGAAATCTCCAAAGTTAGAAGAAAACAAACAACCTAGTGGAAAGACAGGTAAAAGATCTGAACAGACATTTCACAAAGAACAGATGTGGGTGGCAAATAATCATGGAAGACGATGTGGAAGTCAGTCATTAGGTAAGAACAAACCAAAGCCACAGAGGGACCATCATACGCCTGTCAGAATGCCTACAAAAAACCACCAAAAAAGGGCAGTGCTGGTGGCTGAACCCCAGAACCTGGCTGGTGGAAAAGTTAAATGGTGCAGCCAATTGGAAAGCTGAGTGTCAGCTTCTTACAAAGTCAAATGCACAGTTACCATGTGATCCAGCAATTCCACCTTTAGGTATTTAGCCAAAAGAAATGAAAGCTCAGTTCATATAAAAACCTGTGGGCAAATGAGTAGAGGAACGTGATTCTTAGTTGCCAAAAAACTGGCAAGGACATAAATGTCCTTCAGTGGGGGAAGGGTAATGAGCAGCAATACATCCTTAAAATGGAGTAAGGCTCAGGAATGAAGTGACGGTGCATGCCACGGCAGGAAGCTCAGGTGCCCGGGATCCATGGAAGAAGCTGAACGTGGAGATGAAGGCTGCCTACTGCAAGAGTGCACAGGAGGCAAAACCACAGTGGCAGCCAGGCGATCAGCAGGGCCGGGTCTGGGGTCCAGGAAAGGGGCGGCGCAGGGGCATGAGGGAAATCCCAGAACAGACCTGCTCTAGACCTCGAGCACTGCAGTGGTCACATGACTAAACACATCTGTGCAAACTCACCAAACTGCATCCCTGCAAGGGATGACTTTTTTGCAGTGCTGGAGATGGAATCAAGGGCCTCCAGCATGCTAGGTAAGTGTTTCCCACTGAGCCACAACCCCCAGTCCTTAAAAGCGATGACATTTATTGGATGAAAACTATCTTAATAAAGCAGACCCTGCTAAGACATCAGGAACGACGTTTGAGAGAATCCAGCAGGGATTCTTAGGAGGCTACCTGGGAGGCACTAGGGCCCATAAGGTGGAGACCAGCCTATGCAATGCAGCGAGATCCTGTCTCAAAAAAAAAAAAAAAGAAAAGAAAAGAAAAAAAGAAAATTGACAAAATCTTAACATGAAATATTATGCTGAAATTAAGATTATTTGACCAAGAGTTTCTAACAAGGAAAAAACAGGGTACATGCTGCACATAGAACAGGACACTAACTGTGCAGCAAAACCACACATGGATCTTGTTACAGAAGATCCTCTGGGGAGTCACACAGGGAGATGCTCAGGAGGGAGTGAAGGGGTGGGCTTTCCATCCGGAGAAGGCAGGCGCCGATAGGAAGCATTCAAGAGTGGCCACGAGGAACGGGAGGACATAGACCTGCAGTGGCACGCTGCCTCACGAGCCCAGCACTCACCTCCTGTGGGTTTAAGCTGAAAATTTTCTTCCCTCCTTTCCTTCCCTTCTTCCCTCCCTCCCTCCCTTCTTTCTCTCTCTTTTTGCAGTGCTAGGGATGGATCCCAGGGCCTTGCACATGCTGGGCAAACACTCCATCACTGAGCCATACCCCCAGCCCTTTTAGTGTTTTGTTTTTGAGATAGGATCTTGCTAAGTTGCCCAGGTTGGCCTTGAACTTGTGATCCTCCTGCTTTAGCTTCCCAGTATCTGGAATTATAGGTGTACACCACTGCACCTGGATGAAACCACATTTTAATATAGTTATTAAAAGGCTTCTTGGAGGTGGCCGGGTGTCTGTAGCCTGGCCTCTCAGGTAACTTGTCAGCTACAACTGTAGACCTCATTTCTTGACTTTAATGAGACCTGTAATAGCATGAGAAGATTGATGCTTTAAGTAGATTCTCAATTTTTACACTAACCCTAAGGATTTAAGCTTGAAAAGTTCAGAGGATTAGTCAAGACTCCAATAAAACTCATGGTTCTGCTGTGCTGTGTTTTAAGGGTTGGGGTAGTGTAGGAAAGTCCCGGCTCAGCTTCTATTTGCAGGATAAGGAACGACCATGAACGTCACTGGGTCTTCCTATGGGTCGCCTCTGTAGACACTGTAACTAGGGGCTGCTGGAACCTTCAGCTAGTGGATTACCCTACAGTGTTTTGAGAATGGTCAGCTCAGGCAGCATCTGCCCACCACGGTGGCCATGACCTCCTGGAGAGGTGAAGGGGGAGCTGAGGCCAAGGTTTCTCCTGGGCTCAGCAACACCACACACAGCAGAACAAGTGTGTTATGGAAACCCACATTTAACTTGACTTGGGAAAACCACCACATTTCCCAAAGACAGTTCATTCCAGCATAAATGGCACACAGTCATTGCCCTTGCAATACCACTAGAGAACATATCTAAAGCTGCTCAGGGGGCAGTGGCTGGCACTGCCAATCACCACCCATCATGATAGGCAAGAGGGGAGACCTGCTCTGCACGTTTGCTTTTTGAGAACACAATCAAAACAACCACATTTGAGAGAAAAGCATCTGCTGAGCACATAGTGAGTAAATATAACAGAAGCCCCCAAAAGGGTTGGTCACCTGGATTTTTATGGAGCAACTTTGTCATGTGGAAGGAAGTCCAGGCTGGTTGGTCTGTGATCCAGAAGAGCTGCAAGGAGTACTCACCTTTGTAGAGTCTGGGCCTCCTCTCCAGGTGGATAGGTCTCACCCACCGCAGAGAGGGCAGTGTGTGAGCTCCGAGCCAGACAGCCCCGCACCAGACAGCCCTGCACATGGGAGCCTAATGGTCTGACTCTGCAAGTGGCAACTCTGTGAGCCTCAGTCTCCTCTCTGCAACTGGGCGACAATGACCTCTATGCCTTGCTGCATGTTTATAAGGACCACCCAAGATAATAAAGGATGTTTCTACCACATTATCTAGTACATAACATAAACCCAGTAACTGGTCATTTCTTAGATCATTTTGTTATCTGTGAAGGGGTCTAGTAACTCACTCTGTGTAGCTTACATATCAGAATGTCTAAGAAAATGACACTTGTGTGTGACATTTTCTGAGCTCAACTGTGCTACAGCACACCACATTCCATGGTCCTTGCCTTTGCTCATTCCTTAGAAAACCAAAAATCCCCAGAGGTGGGCCCTGTCTGTTTTCCCTCTCATGTCCTCCACATCCAATGTCATGGTGAGCCATCTGAGGCTGTCAGCTTGCTCCCTGAGTACTGGAGCTCACAGTCAAGGCTCAGACCACTTTCACTAGACATTCCTGTGCAGCTCCTGAGCCATAGCCTCCCACCCCTGGTACACTCTAAATACCTCTGCGGTTCAACAAGATCTCACTGGAGCCTGGGCCTGCAGCTCAGTGGTAAAGCGCTTGCCTAGCATGTGCGAGGCACTGGGTTCGATCCTCAGCATCACAGGGCCTTCTAGTCCAGGAACTGAGTGAGCAGACCTGGCTGACTGACAGGTCCAGCACCTGGTATCTCCACCTGTGTCCTGCAGAAATGCTTAAGGCGAATCAGAGAGGACCCACTAAACTTTCATGTGCACAGTCCAAAGCCCGCTCTGGGTGGATGGTGCTCGGGAAGGAAGCCCAGTCCTCCCAGCTTGCTCATTCAACCAAAAGCTGTCAGGAAGTCTCCCTTGCTCTTTCCCTTTTAGCAGTACTGACAAAGATGTGCAAAGTCTACATTTATTTTTTTTAAAGCTCAAATCTTCTGGGAGTGACAGCTTTGCTGTCAATGGGAAGGGGAAAAACCTATTTTATTACAGTATTGTAAGTTCAAAACCCTAAATAACTTACAGAAAGTTTTCACTTAAAATGATGAAAACTATAAAAGACACTAATCTATTAATTCAGTCTATTATTAGCTATTTTAATATTTTTAAAATCATGGTGGTACAAAAAGAGAAAAATCAAAAGGCTTATGACTAAGAAAAGAGAAACTGAACAATTCAAGAGAAATCTAGCCATCAAGGACAGGGAACAAGGGCAGGACTTGTTCAGCGCGGTCGCTAAAGGTCAGGCTAACGTGTAATGCACAACAATGGTAACGAGGCACCAAATTTGAAGATTACAGAGGCTACAGATTAAAAGCTTCTCAAAACTTCTTTGAGGACTGGGGTTGTAGCTTAGTGGCAGAGCACTTGCCTAACATGTGTGAGGCACTGGGTTTAATCCTCAGCACCAGATAAAAATAAATAAATAAAATAAAGGCATTGTGTCCATCTACAACTTAAAAAAAAAAAAAAAAAAAAAAAAAACAACTTAAATGAGGGAAAGGAGGGGAGGCAAGTTAAGGGAGATGCCCAGGTTCAAGGGAACTGCTAAAATATACAGTTGCAGCCTCAAACAAGTTTTTCAGTTAAAACTAAGCTTCAGCCTAATGTATAAAAAACATGCAATACTTCTGCTGCTTCTATGACTTCATTAATATCAATGAGATTCAGAAAGCTCACTGCAGTCAGATCAGGCCATATGCAAAAAAGGCATTAATTAAAACAAAGGGGATTCTCAGCGTGGGTATGCGTCAAGTTCCATCGCCTGAGTCTGCCTGCCTCTGATTTGACTGTTAGCTCTCCTAACCAGGGCAACTGTCACTACGAGACAAAGGAGAATGATACCTGCATCTAGGCCAGCAACTCTCTTATTCTGCGTATACAACATGGTCCCTGCAGGTCAGGCTTACAGGCCCCATGACCTTGGGCAAGTCACATAGCTCTTTGGGCCTCTGTTTTCTTAACCGTAACATGGACAGTGAGTGCCTCACAGGTTTTAGAGGAAGAATTGTCAGTTAGGCAATGAGGAAGCAGTGGCTATGGTTACGGTCACTGTGACTGCTACCTGACCAAGTTCCTTAGCAGCAGGGAATGCTGACAAGAAGTTGCACCAGACCCTTCCTTTGGCCTGCGAAGGTCTGTGCCCCAGGGTGTGTTAGGACGTGGGCCTGGCAGGTCTGGGGTGGAGGGCGTCTCGGGGTGGTGCTCTGGCAGCCTGGGTTCTCCCTTGGCTCTGCTTCCTGCAGCTACAGTTTCTGAGACCTTCTTAACCACTCGGAGCAAGGCAGACATCTGCACCACTCAAACCAGGATGATGATTCCCCACCTCAGTGTGGTGAAAACCAAGTGAGGAGAGAAGGCACTTGCTACAGTGTCTGGTGAAGAGCATGTGCTGATTTCCTGTTTCCTGGCCTCTTATATAATTGTGCTTATGAGAGAAATCCAGGTTGCCTGCAGTGCTGCTGGGGAGAGTGAAAACTCTGCTGGTGAAGAGCACCTGTGGGAGCAGGTTCTATGCAAATTCAAGTCACATTTTAAACACGCAGGCTAATCTAAACACATCAGCAAAACCTCTAGGCCACGGGGAAGAGAGGTTATAAAACCAGACTTTGATGAGGAGACCTCAACAGGGCTTTTAGGGGTTCCTCATATTAAAATACACTGCCCCTAAAAATGCCTGAGCCAGTGGAAGGCGACATGGGCTTTACTGTCAAGTGCAGCTTTGCTATCCCTTCTCCCCCAAGGTCAGAATTCTAGAGCAGTGAAGGAGTGCACAACCCGGGGTTCAGCAAGATCCCACACACACCTGCTGGAGAAAGCTCTTTCTTCATTCTTTTTAACTTCTTGGCCTTTTTTCTTCCCTCTGAGAGGGACTCTGCACAGGAGTCTGTCTGCTCAAGCTCAGAGTCAGAGATCTCCCCTGATGCTCTGTCCTCCAAGCCAGCTTCTCCTGGACTAGGACTCAGATTTCTCTTTCCAACTCTGCTGGTAGCTGAAAAGCTGAAATGCAAAAAGTGGAACAACACAAAAGGTGTTAAGAGGAACGGGAAGAACAGCCTGTGAAAATACCTCAGTAGTTTGAATTCTTGCACAACGAACCAGCAATCCACACAGGCAGCTGCTGCCCGCGTGGGAACAGCTCATGAACTCAGGTAAAGGTCATCAGAGGGCAGTTCTAGACTATGCTCGCTGTGCATAGATACGTACCAAGCTAACCTGTTCTTAATGGTAAAGCTACTTCAGCACAAGAGTAGGACAGGAGAGGAGAGCCACCCTAACAGAAGAACAGCTTCGAATCCCTGAAACCAGAAGGTGGCAGTTTTACCTTCAGGACAAGTAGGAGGACACAGAGCAGGACCAAGAACTCTCCCTCCCATCTGCTCTCACCCCACTTGAACCTGAACAGTCACAAAATACACCCCACCTTCACGCAATTCTCATCTCTTCCCAAAAGTTGGCTTGTTAAACTTATTATTAAACCTGGTGTCATTTTTAAAGCTTTATAGGAATTGACATAGAAAATTAAATCAGATTATGTGTTCTGATTTTCCTTAAGAAAATATGTTCCCTGAAATATAACTAGATAAAATAGTCTACACGGCCAGGAAGTCCAGTCTCTTCTAAATGGGTCTTGTAAGTAGATGTTTTCTACTGTGAAAATCTTCTTTTTAAGAGCAAGGCATTCCACTTGACCAGAGAGACGAGCACAGGATGAGAGAAAGGAAGAAGATGTGCCCCTGCTTCACATCCATTTTATTGAGGGGCTACAAAGAAAAGGGGGGATTCTCAATGGCAGTATCTGTGGGGAACGAAGGGATTGCTAAAAATTCATGTTAAAGTTTACTGCTGAAAACTGGTAATGCCTTCAAAGAGGCATTATCTAAAAATTAGACAAAGTTTAGCTGACTTCAGAAAACGTAGAAAGTTCAGAAAGGGAAAGTAATAATAAGGACTCATTCTTCTGCAAAGGGGAAGAAGAGGCCTACAAATTCCTCTGGATTATAAGTTCTGGAACCTAGTGGCTGTTGGGACATGTATTTATTTTTGGTACTGGGGATTGAACCCAGGGGTGCTTAACCACTGAGCCACATACCCAGTCCTTTATTTTTTAATTTTTATTTATTTTTTTTGCGGTGCTGGGGATTGAACCTAGGGCCTTGTGCTTGCGAGGCAGGCACTCTACCAACTGAGCTACATCCCCAGCCCCAGTCCTTTATTTTTTAAGACAGGATCTTGTTAGGTTGCCTGGGGCCTCACTAAGTTGCTGCGGCTGGTCTTGAACTTGTGATCCTACCTCAGCCTCCCAAGATGCTGGGATTACAGATGCATACCACCATGCCCAGCCTGCTGGGACATATATATCTAATGAAAACTCAGAACCATAAGCATTAAAAATAGTTCATAAAATACAAAGTCTAGAAATAGCCCCAAGTGCATGCAGGAGTCTAGGTATGATAAAGGTGGTATCTTGAATTATTGGGGCAAAGATGGACTTTTTAAAAATGATGGTAGGACAAGTAGAAAAGATCAAATCAGACTCATTCTTCACACCATGCAGAAGAGTAAGTGCCCAGTGAATCAGCTATTTAGACATGAAAAGATGTAACTATACAAGAACTAGAAGAAACTTGGGGTTAATTCCTCCATCAAGTTTAGAGGAGGTTTTTTTTTTCTTCTTTTTTCTTTTCTTGATCTTTTTCTTTCTTTTTTAAAAAAATGGTGTTAGGGATCAAGCCCCAGGGCCTCATGCATGCTAGGCAAGCGCTCTACCACTGAGCTAACCTCTCAGCCCTAGAAAGAAGTTTTAATACTGTGACACATAATTCATAAACGTAACACTCTTTTTCATGGCAGTAATGAAAAGTAAAAAAGACAAATGTCAAAGCAGGCAAAAATAACAGTAACATACGTCACAGATAAAGGGCTGATGTCTCTAACATATATGTAACTCAAAATTAAGAGCCTAAAAACCCCACAGAAAAATGAGAAAGCTATAAACAACTCAGTACGCACGTGTGCACACACACACACACTCCTTAAGTATGTGAAAAGATGTTCAATTCCATTCATGATGCAAAATTAAGTGACTGAAGTAGTATCTTACCCACTAGATTAGCAAAAATATCCAGTCTTGCTGATTTACTGCTAGTGAGACTGGGGAAATGGGCATTTTCACACTTTGCTAGTGAGAATGCAAATGGCACAATTTAGAGATTGAGGGGACTGTGGTGACACCTAACAAACCACATCTGCATATGCTTCGGCAGCCCTGCTTCTAGGAATTTTAAAGATCCACGTCCAATAATGCAGAAACACAAAATGCAGAAGTGCATATGTACACATTGTTTTTTACAGTGTATCTTATAACTGCCAAATATTTCAAAGTGACTAAATGTGGAAGCATAGGAAATTGGGTGGCTATACTACGGTATGTACAATCAATGACATGCAAAGCAGTTACAAATAAGAATGAAGACCTTAGGGAAGTGAGAATGACGACAGAGGGATTTCCAATAAAAAACTGCAACAGCAAAGTACAAGAGAGCAACTGAGGAGCTTGGTATTTCCAGTCTTGGGTGGGGGTGGCAGAGAATCAAAACAATCAAGCAAATGCCGGCTCACGCTGATGCTGCGCCCATCGGTAAGTGCGCTGACGTAGCTGGAATGAGGCAGGGTAAGGAGAACCCTGTGGGATGGATGGAAGTGGAAACACAGGTTTGCGCTTGCGATTTCTGCAAGCATGTGTTTATATGTTCATATTTACACATGTACATATACATGACTGTGCACACATGTTTCTACAGGTATATATCCACGCACATAGTTTGCAGCTCTGTCCACCAAGAGAAGTGAGAACCCAGTAGCAACAGGTGCACCTAGTGTCCCATCTTAGTTTCTACTACCATTCCCACTAAAATGGGACCAGGGTCCTAAGAAGTGGTCATTCCAGGGTAGAGAAGCTACAAAACGGGCTGGAAATATCTCACAATACCAGAAAGAAACTGTTCAAGAAATGATGGGGCATGTCCCGAGGTGCATGGAACTGGCCTGAAAGACCATATCTTGGAGAGTTAGAGCACCAAAACAATTAAAGGGCAATAAAAAATTCTGAACCACTGAGAAAAAAGGGAACCCATGTATCTACATCACTACATATGGAAGGAAGGATGGAAAGAAGGGAGGGAGGGAGACAGGGAGGGAGGGAAACAGGGAGGGGAGGGGAGAAAAAGGAAGTGGAGAGAGCAGGAAGCGTGTGCTGGTGTGTACACATGTACACATGACTAATAAATACACTATCAGTCTATTCAAACAAGGCAGAAGGTGTCCTGACCCGTTAACAAATCGTCTCATTTGAAAAAACTTCGCCTCTCCAGCTGCCCAGGTCCCTGGGCCTGGAAGTGGGTGCAGCCTTCTTCATTCCTCAAAGTCTGAGCCCTGGCTCCTGCAGTGGTCCACCCCTGACACAACCAATATTCCACCAGCACGGCGAGCGCCTCCTGGGGGCCACTTCCAGACACCTGAACTCCTATCCCTTCCCCACTTACCTGCCACAGATCCAGCTGTCCTCACCCACTGCCCCTGTGGGCCTACGCTACCTCACCCAGGACTCTTGCAGCAGGGTCCCAAGTAGCCAGTCTCCCCTCTCCTCCTCTCTCCAGTCTCCCTTTCCCTTCTAATTAATTTCTTCTAACATGGCTGAAGTTCTTCCAAAGCAGAGATTGGATCAAGATATTCCCAGCGCTAAAGCTTCTACGGCTCTCTGCTACAAACCTATATTTACACTGCTTGGCACAGCAGCCGGGATCCTCATCAGCTGGTCCCAATCTGCTTTTCTAGCCTTCTCCTCCACTAGGCACAAACACAGGCTAACCTAAGTGAATTCCCCTGTGGGTTTATCAGCCCAAATGCACCCTACACTTCCTGTTTCATTGTTACTGTTTGTGCTAAGACCTTACTCCTTGCCTGCCTGCCCAAACATCATATCCTCCAAGAATGTTCCCCAATCCCTGTCTAATATTCCTTTCCTTTCACACTTCCCATAATGCTCTACTTGTTTGTCCTAAGGGACTTCAAGTCACTCATCCGTTTTGTTTTTAACAGAAGCGGGGAACAGCACAGATGTCCATCAACAGGAGAATGGAGCATATTCACACAGGGAAATACAATTCAGCAATAAAAAAAATAAGGAATTACTGATACATTCAACCATACAGACAAACCACAAAAATATTCTGCTAAGTGAATGAAGCCTTCACAGAAAAGAGTGGGTATTGCATAATTCCATTTATTCGAAATTCCAGAAAAGGCTAAACTAATCTATGGAGAAAAATATTTCAGAAGAATGGTGGGGGTGGGAGGGTAGGCAGGTTTGGACTGGTGGAACATGACAGAACTTTCTGGCATGATGTGAATGCTCTGTATCATTACAAGAGTGTGCTTCTGATCAAATCGCCGTTCAACATTAGATGGAGGACTCTGAGTGAGTGTGGCCCAGAGGCAGAGCACTTGTCTAGGAGGAACAAGGCCTTGAGTTCAATTCCCAGGACCACCGAAAAACCCCAAACTGAAACAAATTAGGTAGGTATCTTTCAGACGTGGGGGTTGATGGCTGGAACTTCAGCACTAATTGCAAATGATGATTTTGCAGGCACTTGCTAGAGCACACTGTTTTTATTCTAACAACACAGGTTGTTGTGGTATTTTGGGCTAATAAGGCCGAAGCAGCAGTAATGTCCCTTTCCACAAATATCTGAGTGTCTACTTGGCACTATGATAGATGTGCCTTTGGCAAGTTATTATATTTATATAACTTTGAAGTTCACATAGCATATATTTTAACACTTTTTCAGTTATTCTACAACATATTTCTTAGTTTCTAATCGAAGTTTCTGCTCTCAAGTAAGAATTCTTTGCTTCTTGGGAAGGGCTACTGGCTCTCAGGCATCCTCCCTGAGAAAGCCCTCAGATGTGTGTATCTTTAGTGCATTTCACCTGTTTGTATGTTTATAATGCTCATACCAACAAAATTTGTTTAACTATCATTCTCTAATTAAAATAAAAGCTGTGACTGAATCCCATACAACTTAAGCAGTTTTCAATAAAAAGTTTTTATTATATGTTGGAAACCAGGTATATAATACTACCTTTACTAATGTGATTCTTTACACACTTTTAAGGTACTGCTGTGTGCACAGACTGATTTTAAATGCCAAGTTAAAATGAGAGAAAAGCAAAACACCCTCCCATTAGTATGAGCTCATTCTGCATGCAAATTGTAATGCTCAGACTAAGTGTATAGCGAACATGAAGTATGTCTTTAAATTCATTGTAAAAAGGAGTGAATGAGGAAAAAATAAAATGCTACAGAAAACTTGGTATATCAAAACTAAACATTTAATCCTTGCTTTGTATTTTTGATAAATTAAATGACTGACAACCACAATCCAATTTTGCACTAACTGCTTTCTTTTAGTAGAAAAAAAAAGTTTGATTATAGACAGATCATACCCACAAGCTCCTACAAATCTCTTTGTCCATAAAACACCAAAAATATCTGGCTGCCACAAGAAATTTTAGTCTCACTTACATGCACTGAAATTCACTCATTTTAAGAGTACAGTTGAGTCATCTTTGGAAATTGTCTATAACCATGTAACTACTGTGATGATCAAGATTTCCCTAAAAAGATTCTCGTGCTGCTCTGCACTCAATCCACACCTGAGAAACATTAACCACACTAGCCTGCAGTCCTATGGTTTTGCCTGTTCTAGAAGTTCAAGTGAACAGAGTCACACAGGACTTCATCTTTTGTGTCTGACTCTTTCCACTGAGCTTAGTCCTCAGAGCAGCCACACTGCTGCAAGCACCCAAACTGCATCCCTTTTATTACTGAGTAGCGTTTCACGGTCTGGCTATACCTCGATTTGTTTATTCCTTTTACCAGTTGATTGACACTTGGGCTGCTTTCAATTTTTTATTATAAATAATGCTGCTATGAATATTTGTGTAAAAGCTTTTCTGTGAACATACATTTTATCTCTCCAGGATAAATACCTAGAAGCAGGACTTCTGCATGATCTGTAAAGAGAAATTTACAAGGCATGTCTCATTTCACAGGAAATTGCCATTCTATTTATGGACTATTTGGATATCTTCTTTTTTCTTTTTTTGATACCTTCTTTGAAATATTTGTTGAAATCTTTTGCTCTCACTTCTTCCCCCCTTTAAAAAAATTGGGTCATGTTCTTATTATTAAAATGTACAAGTTCTCTGTACTTTCTGGATACAATTAATTTATTAGATATGCATTTTGCAACTATTTTTCCTTAGACTGTGGCTTCTATTTAGAGGTTTTTAAAAACAAAAGTTGTCCTCATTCTCTGCAAGGGATTGGTTCTATGACCTCCGAGGGTACCCAAGTTCCTGGTTACTCGGGTCTGTTACATAACCTACCAGGTCCTCCTGTACTCCTTAAGTAGCTCCAGATTACTGGTAATACCTATAGAGTGTAAATGCTTTGTAAATAGTTGTTAAGCTGTATTTTTTCAGGAATAATGACAGACAAAAAATTCTGCACATGCTCAGTATAGACACGATTTTCTTTGAATATTTTTGACCACAGGTTAGCTGAACCCACAAGTAAGGAGAGTGACCACAGACTCTTAAAGAATACTTAATTGTGAGTAAGTCCAAGTTATCAATAGTTTTCTTTTACAGCTCATGCTTTTGTTGTCGTATCTAAGCAAATCTTTACCAATCCCAGACATTGAGACTTTCTGTCATCTTTTCTTCTAGCAGTAAAGTTTTAATTTTTACATTGAGGCATATGGTAATCTCAAGTTCATTGTGTACACAGTGTGACATTAGATTGTTTTTCATACCATTAACCCAGTTGTTTCGGCACTATCTGTTGATAAACAATCCTTTCCCTGTTAGATTATCCTATTTTTTTTTATGTTAGGAATTTGTAGTTTTTCCAATTTTTTTTTTTTTCGGTACCAGGGGTGCTTAACACTGAACCCTAACCCCAGCCCTTTCTTTTATTTTTTTACCTTGAGATAGGGTCTCATTAAGTTGCTTAGGGTCTCACTAAGTTGTCAAGGCTGGCTTTGAACTTGCAATCCTCCTGCCTCAGCCTCTCAAGTTGCTGGGATGACAGGCGTGCACCACTGCCTGGATAGTTTTTCCAAATCATTTAAAAAAAAAATGTTTTTTTTTTAGTTGTATACAGACGGGCACAACGCCTTTATTTATTTTTATGTGGTGCTGAGGATTGAACCCAGTGCCTCATAGGTGCTACGCAAGCGCCCTACCACTGAGCCACAACACCAGCCCTTAGTTTTTCCAAATTCTTGACAGTAATTAACTTCAAGATTCAAGAATGAGAAAATAAAATTCCCAAATCATGAACTGCTCTGCTGTTTGCATAGCATTTCACTATATTTTTTGAATAATGAGATTACAATCACAAAAGGTGAATCACTTTTCTGTGATAAGATTATATTAGAAGTCTCAGGGGTCAGTTCTATAAAGTAAGACATAATAATAAATGCATGAACAATAACATGCCAAAATAACCTCAATCTGATAAGTACATTTGGTAATAGAAAACATAAAAAGAAGAAAACATTATCACTGAATGAAAGTCAAAAGAAAACAATTTAACAATTGAGGCAGGACACAGTGGCACATACCCATAAACCCAGCTACTTGGGATTCGTGGTAGGAAGATTGTAAGTTCAAGGCCATTTGGCAATTTAGCGATACTGTCTCAGAACAAAAGGGTTAGGGTGTAGTTCAGTGGTAGAGCACTTGCCTAGCATGCATGAGGCCCTGGTTTTGATCCCCAGTACCATGAAATACACAAACAACTTAAAGGTACCACAAATACCACAAGTACCTCATATTTAAAGATATTCTTTAGTGATATCTGAAACGCAGAAGCACTCATTGTTAACATTTACTCTATGACAAATATTCCAAATAGAGAAGGTTCTTCATGTTATGCTGATGCTGGTCAAATTGCTCAGCAAGTCCAAAGAAAACTGAATTGGGCGTTAGACCACATATGGCTTCACATAAGCTGGTTTTCCTTTCTAGTCACGGGAATCTTCATCTACTTGCCTTGATTTTGTTGTTAAAAGTTGATGCAGCTTTTGCTGATCTAGATTTTATATCAGCTGATTTCATGGTGGAGTATTCCACAAAGATACACATTTTCTCTTTGCATTTCTTCTGTAAAAATCTTAAATACAAAGGACTGTAGCCTACATCAAATATTCAAACACCAAAGACCACCAGTGAACATTACTGGATTCTATGACCTAACATTTGGATATAGTAGAAGGTTAACAGCACTCCACAGAACCATGTTTCAAAACTGCCAAGTTAAGGGCTGCTTCCAAAATTTGTTGCTTCTTGAAAAGAGATTCTCAGGGTCTTTATAAGTCGTTCCTATTTGTATGTATGAATGTGTTTTTATTGGGAAGAACATCTCACTGTTAGCAGCAGTCAGAGTGATGAGCACACGCTTGCCACAGGGCACCAGTGACCAGCAAGACAGGCTGCTTGAACCATGACCCCTCTGTCCCACCTGCTCCTGTCCTGGTCTGGAGAAGCTCACCTGTGACTCCATGCACCACTGGCTGTGCTCCTGCTTTTGACTTATTGCCAATGAATTCCTCTGAACTAGGAATGTCTATGCAAACTGTCAAAACTTTAATACTTGGAAAACTTCCCTTTCCCTGATTTCTTGACTGACTTTTCTCATGATTTGGAATAACAAACAAATGACCCTCGACACACCAGGCAGGAACTCCTGCTTGGAAACACCACTGGAAACCAGCTGATCACAGTGTGGGGTTCTACTTCCTGACCTCTGTGTCACTGTCAGTCTGTCTTTCCTTAGGCCAGCACCACACTATCTTGATCACTGCAGCTTTACAGTGAGTCCTAAAGACAGGCAGAGGGAGTGCTTTCGCTGGCTGGGAGGCTCATGCTGCTGGATAAAATAACAGCCACATTTCACTTTAGGGATGCTCAGTTTACAGAATGCTCTCATTTCTACTTGCTTGTGACCATTTTAAGCTGAACAAGCATTTACACTGCCTTTCCAGACAAGGGACCTCACCCACACAACAGGTGACTTCTCCCAGGTGGTGAAGCTGGTCGGCAGCTCTGAGGCTGCAGTCCGAGTCCAGTGCTCTGGAGGCTGGTTTACAGCCTCCCCACTTGCTGTCTTGCCAGGGCTGTGCAGGTCTCAACTGAACAGGGAGCCCTGGCGCAGCCCGCAGCCTCACCTGCAGCGCTCTCCCTCCACACTGCCTGCCTGTCTCCCGCTCTCCTGTGCCTGTGCTGCTGCTTATTTTCTCACTTGCTTATTCCCTCTCTCTACCTCTAGAATATAAGTTCCGCAAGAGCAGGATCTTGTCCCCCTGGAGCTCTCAGCACCTGGCACAGGGCCTGGCAGGCAGTCAGTCCTTTGCCAAGGTTTGCTGGATGGATGAAGTAAATGAAATAAGTACATGCTCTTCCCAAAAAACAAGGCAAGTGACAAACACCCAATTGCTTAATTTGTCCTGAATTACATATATTAACATAGTTTACGTTTCATTATAAAGGCAACTCACTTCCCAGCCAGGCTGGATAAAAATGCATTCTCTACTAGATGGAGCTGAGGGAATGCAGGAACGCCCCACCGTGCAAACCACCTCACCCAGCAAAAGGAAGTGGAAAGCTGTGTGTGGGTGGGGACTAGGACATGCTTCCTATTGTATTCACACCCTCACACACTGAATTCAAATGCCATGCGCATGACCGTGCCTGTGTTTTAGGGTATGATCGAGGTGGAATGTGTGGGGGGACTGGACAGCTGAGGCCTGATCCAGACACCAACCCCTTAAGAGACTGCCAATAAACTGATTTTTATTTCTAATAAAGAATATCAGTTTGAAAAACAATGTTGATATTAAATATGTCTTTGAGATAGTGGCCAGTAACAAAGGACATCTGTGGAATGGGAATACACATCTGTGTATGTATGAGGGGGAGAGAGAGACACACACACACACACACACACACACACACAAGAACGTGTTAGGTGAGTATATCCCTGTCCTACACATAAAGCCTGTTGTGGACATGAGCTTGGCCTAAGCAAGAGAAAAACTGATTTAGCGCTGCAAAGAACTGATGACATTCAGTTACAAATACTTTTCATAAGCACTTGGTTTGAATACTTTAATATCCTCATTAACTAGCTTTAACTTAGAAAAAACTAATTGACAGTGAACATGAAAGATAATACTTTAATACTAATTTCTAAATTAAAACATACTCTCAATACACAATTAGTTGGAGCTGAATTTAGAAGACCTGAAATTTTCAAAGAATGAAATTTACTTTTCCAGTAAAATTTACCTTTGACCTCAAGGAAAGGACTTACTATCAAATTGGTAATGTAATCAAGGCTATAGGAAGAACAACAAAACAAGCCCCCTCCTCAATACCAGAAGTCAAACGTTTCAGAAAATAGATTTTTTTAAAACGCTGGGCTGGGGGGTAGCTCGGTGATAGAGCACTTGCTGGGCACCTGCCACACACACAAAAAAAACAATCCACAATTTTACTGAGTACAGACTCTCTATCTGTGGAGAGAGGATCACACCTGTTGAGGCAGAGAACAGGAGAGGGAGCATCAGGAGGGGTGTCAGCTTATCCAAAGTCTCTGGACAGGGAAAGCAGGGAGAGGTGCAGAGGCTAAGTGACCTACCGATGGCTGCCTCGCCCAACAGAGCCCTACAGAGCCTCTGCACACAACAGGCTCCAGGTTCCTGAAAGTAGGAGGTGGTAAGGGCTGGAGCCTTATAGTAAGTAATTTACAAAACGATAGTAGAAATAGCAAGTGGATTTACAGAGGTCCAAGGGTACATGGTCAATGGAATAATCCACACAGAAAAGATGTCACTTCAAAGCCAGCTGCTCACCTCATCACCCTACACAGAAAGACCTGCCTGGACACACGACATGAGAGCATAATGGCCAGGGATGAGAAACAGATTTGTAAAGTTCTTATGCTACCTAGGAAAGGGGGTGACACCCACTTGAAGGAAGACTACACAGGTTAACTGTGCATACTACACACCCCTAATCAATTCCAATCAAAATCCTGACAAGCTCTCTTGTATAAACTGGCAAGCTGAGTACAGAGTTCACAGGGGGACACAAGGATCTAGAACAGCCAGAACAACTCTGGGGGCTGGAGTGGGGGCAGAAAAGACAAATGCAGGAAGTTGGCGAAGGTGGCCTGGAGTGGGTGGGTGTGATAGAACTGAATCCTGTCTACCGTATTTGCAAGCCACCAGATAAAGAAAAATCAAGCAGCAGCAGTAAGTATATTATTTAGAAAAATAAGCTAAATATGCAAAAGAAATAACCAAAAGTGGCTGCATCTGAGAAACAAGACAGGACTAGCAGGGGACTGCTTTTATTATAAAACTTAAGAAAATTATTTGGCTTTCAAAAACAATGTTCCTATATTTCACTGAAAATATTTTAAAAGGAAAAAAATGTCAAGGACTAATATTAAGATTCACTTAATATATGAAAAACCACTATACCAACCATCAATCAGAATTTGTCTTAAAATATGTCCACTCAGCTCTGTGGCACATCGGCTTTGTGACCCTGCATAAGACAGCTTCTCTGAGCCTCCAATTCTCTTTCATAATGTGACAGAGGATGGACAAGGTCATGGCCAAGTCCCCTGCAGCTCCACAAGTACAAGGCTTTATCAGGTTTCACTCTGGTTCACACAGGCACAGATGCTCCCCATTCCTGAAAAGAATGCATCCACAGTTCTTCAAAAGTGTCCTACAACCTTTGCACTGCACCTTCATTCATCTGGAGTACCGTGGTATTAGAGAATTTCACAATTAACACTCACAAACAGAAACAACATGTAAGAAAAAACTCAGAGCCCAAAGACCAAGAAAATCTACAGCATCAGTATCCTCCTCTTGTTTCTGAAGACACTGCATTGCTTTGGAAATTGTCATCTTCCTTCTGCTTCTCTTATAAACCCACTCACTCCACCCTGAGAAGGCAGGAAAATCCCATGATGTCAAAATGAGCAGGGTCAAGTCTGGAGGTGAACTAGCACTCCACAGGCAGGGATGAAGGAAGGAGATGGGTTCCTAGAAGGCCCAACTACTCCTCTCTGCCAGGGCATTTACCTTTACCTGACGCCCTCTGCAGTCAAATGGTCAGGGATAATAGAAATTTGGAATGGAAGAAGAGGATAAAAAGGAGACTATCAGCTGGGTGCACACCTGCAATCCTGGCTAGTTGGGAGGCTGACACAGAAGGATTGCAAATTCGAGACTAGCTTCGGTAATTTTAGAATAAAAAATAAAAAATTAAAAAGGGCTGGGAATACAGCCCAGTGGTAGAGCACCCCTGGGTTTAATCCCCAGCACCACAAAAACAAGAACAAAAACAAAATGAAAAGTCTAAGCTATATGGAGGAGAATTCTACTCTAAATTCTAAAGGATTCATTATAGGCCAATTTAGCCATCCTAAAAGAACATTCTTGTTATGTACTTAGGCAGATTCCAAGTGAGATGGCATTGTGAGCACTATCAATTTGATCTGAAGACTCAACAGCATGTGAAGCTCCTCCATAAGAACAGAACAAGGTGCTGCCACCTGACAGCCTCCTTAGGGCAGGCAGAATAGAGACCACCCACCCAAAGATGATCTGACACCCAGAAACCTCACGCTTCCTTCGTCTTTGTGAAGACTCTTCTGGGGTTAAATCTGTAACTACAACACACTAGAAACCAATCCCTTCCAAAAATTTAAAACCATTAAGATGATGAACTAATGTACTTCATGGTCATCCACAAGATTTCCCCAATTCTCTATATCAAACAGGACACTCGATGCAATGTTTACAAAGCTGTGGTTTGAATACTGATATGCACAGTGTCACATGGAACTGATTTCCTTTAAAATCCTTGTCCCTAAAAAATGCAACAAGGCACTCATGAATGGTCTTCAAACTTGAAATATTCCAAGGCGTCCACAGACAGTCCACTCCCACCTTCAGATGGCTCTTTCAGTCTAAGCAATAGGCAAGGCAATAAAAAGAGGCAAACACTGGTTTAATTATGGAAAGGATGTCATTCCTCTGCATCTTACCTTTGGCAAAGCAACTGAAAACACTCTTAGCATGACTTTAGAATGTTCTAAAGAAAAAAGGCAGCTCTCAAGGCCTTCAATAAGGGTGGGAAGACGTGTTCCCAGCATTACAGGTTCTCCAGTTCATTCATTTAAACATCTTCTGAGGGACACATGCATCACGTGTTAGGTGCTGGGAAGTTATTATGAATGAGCTACAAGGCCCACTTTTTGTCTTTTTACATCCCACAGGAGTCCCCAAGGCAAAAAACTCTCAAAGATACCAGGTGACCTGAAGGCTTCTCAGAAGGCATCTGAGTGGCCAGAAAGGATCACAAGTGGTTATGTGAGGAGGAAGCAGAATTTCAAAAAGTGCACAAATGGGATCTGGGAGACGAGGGGAGGGCTTGAATATGAGTGCTATCTTTTACTGGTTGGATGATTATGAGCAAGTTTTTCAATTAGAAAACAGGTTATTATAAGAACTAAATAAGAAAATGAAAGAGGACAGTGCGTGCTGTGGTGCCTGGCACGTGGCAGACTCCTGATGAACGAGTGCCTTCTCTGCTCCCCCTCATTCTAGGTGAGAAAGGTGGACAGTCTGTGTCTGGAGAAATGAGGCTGATCAGGGTCCTAAGAGACAGTGGTTCAAATCTTTGAAAAGCAGGAGGACAAGGAGTGGAGAAGGAAGAGAAGAGGGCAGGACAAGCAGAGAGAAGTGTGCCCAGGAAGAGTCTGATGGCCGAGTGGTGAGAAGGGAAGTAGTCCAGGCCCCTGGCAGTGAGCCATCTGCAGGATGGTCATCTGTGAGCTTGGTGTCCAGAACCTACAAGTCACCAAGAACCAACCAAACTGTCCAACTCCACTAGAAATGTGCACGAGGGTTCTGGAAGGTGCTCTTCCACTTTTTCCTAACACTTTATTCTGAAAACTTCAAATGTACAGAACAGTTTAAAAAACTGTACAATAAACATCCATTTATCCACCATAGATTTTAGATCTTTCACATTTGGGAACAGAAGACACAAATGGGAGTATCTAGAATATTCCCATCTGGCAAACATTTGGCTTCTGCAGTGCTAGCATGCAATGAAGGAAATGAAAACGCTGCTTCAGGGGCTCCTGAATGGACTGCGAATCTGCAGACATCGAGACGTGGAACCACTATCAGGCACTGACAGACTGGGGCTGGGCACAGCAGTCACTCTTCATCTTTACATCTGACCTCCCACAAATAAACACAAACACACTGCAGCTCCTGCTGGCTGAAAATGTACTAGCAGAATTATACTAAGCATAAAGTGTCAAAAAAAGAACTGCCAGAAAAATGTTAAGGATTCCTACATCTGGCAATTAAAATACAGGATTTACACATTTCATACTTCATTTTAGTTAGCACTACTACAAATAATACAGAAATCAGTGTAAATGCACACAATTTGGGCAACTCAGGCTGGAAATTTATTTTGTGTTTAGTTTCCAGACATGGAAAGAATTGCATTTCCCTTGCCTATCGTCTTTGCATGCTGAGGGCAATTTGAGTCAACTGCTAGCACCATTAGACCATTATAAAAAAATTACACTATTGCATGAAGGTAAGTTCAGAGCAATGTAACACACTGTTAGAAACACAGGTAACAATGGCTTTTAATTATCGTTAATCAAGTAAATAACATGAAGCTATGGAAAGAAAACAGTAATTTCTAAGTGTTACTGCCATCATGAAACATGAAAGCATTCCTACACATCAAAAGTCATGTAAGAGTAAGAAGATGTTAAACGTAGCTTCACGTTATTTAAATAAAACCCTGAGATGACACACAGTGTTCAAGTGTGAGGCGAGAGCAAGTTCTCAGTGCCAAATCTCAAGTTTCTGCTACAGGAGCTTTTAAATGCAAATGCTGACTTATACTGGAGAGTGCAAACATTTTTTTCTTTTCAAGTTTAAAAAAGCTAGATCATTGCTAAATTATTCTAGATTTTAATGAAATAACTACAGATTTTAAAAAATTAACCAAACTATAGAGATTGAACTCTTAGAAATATACAGGACACGGTGTGAAGCTCGGGGGTGGAGTGCTTGCCCAGCATGCACAAGGCCCTGGGTTCCATCTCCAGCACCACACAAAAAATAAGCATATGAATAAACAGATCCTAACGGTTCACGTAATTTTTAATAAATGCAATTGTTGTGCTTTCGCAGCTGTGCTCTGTCAACGTCTGCACAGTTGACACTGTATAATCCAGCGGGATTAAAGGAGGCCTTCCTCTAAAAATCAGTTTCTCTGGTTGCCAGATGTGCACACACCACAGATGAGAAAGAAAGAACAGATCTAAAAGCATTTTCAGGGCTCAGGATGTGGCTCAGTGGCATGCACAAGGCCCTGGGTTCCGTCCTCAGCACCACAGGAGAAAAAAAGGCATCTTAGCAGCCGAAACATAAACTAGATAAGCAGAAACTGAAAATTATGAATTCATCAACAACTTTCCTGGGTAGTAATTTGTAATTCTGTTGAAATTCTTATTTTAGGACTTTCATCAACATTCTTTTTATTCTCACCACCATGAGAAAGGATGCAAATCAAATTAACTGTAAAAACATTATATTCCAGGGCTGGCATTGTGGCTCAGCGGTAGAGCACTTGCCTAGCATGTGTGAGGCATTGGGTTCGATCCTCAGCACTGAATATCTATCAATAAATAAACAGATAAGTAAACAAACAAACAGATAGGTAAATAAATACGGCCCATCCGCAACTAAAAAGAAATTATATTCCAACCTGCCTGAATCTCCCCCCATCTTAGTTGGTTTTTTGGGGGAGGGGGTGGGGGGGTTACCACTAAGCCACATCCTGAGCCCTTTTTATTTTTTATTTTGAGACGGGGTCTCACTAAGTTACTCTTTAAGGCCTTGTTAAATTGCTATGGCTGGCCTCTAACTTGCCATCCTCCTGCCTCAGCCTTCTGAGTTGCTGGGATTACAGTGGAGCACCACCACACCAGGCACATTCACACTGCTGCACAATCCATCTCAAGAACCTTTTCATCCTGTAAGATATGGAGCAACTCCCCATTCTCTCCTCTTCCCAGCCCAAGGCAGCCAGCATCCTACTTTCTGTCTCAGCAATCCTTACTCAGGTTAGCCACCTTATTTAAGTGGAATCACATGCTACTTGTCTTTCTGTGACTGGCTCATTCCACTTGGCATAATGCCCTCAAGGTGCACCCATGTTGTAACCGTCAGATTTCCTTCATTTTTAAGAGTGCATAATACTCCACTGTGTATATACCACGTTTTGGTTATCCAAACTGTCTGCATCTCCTGTGTGTTAGGTTATTCTCGGGAATCATGTTCAAATATCCCCTCTGAAAGGCAGCAATGTGTCCTGCCTGATCTGCTAGTCCGGGAAATGTAAAGAAAAGCCAATATCAGTTCATTCTTCTTCCACAGATATTATGGAGGCCAGGCAGATGGGGCAGAATGGTACTTGTAAGTTGTACTATATCTTGACTGATAATCAGGTTTTAGGTCTTAGGCATAGTCCATAGTAAGGTCATTTCTCCTGTTTAATCATTCAACTTAATTAGTAATTGTACAAGTTAAATTTTTTCATTCTATATTAACCAGGCTCTAGTTTTATGCTATTATTTGAATTTCTTAAAATACTCCCTTCAAGGGCTGGGGATATAGCTCAGTTGCAAGCACAAGGCCCTGGGTTCGATCCCAGCACTGCAACGACAACAACAAAAACACTCCTTTCAGATCCGACTGACCCTCTAGCTCATTATTCATCTGGTAAGAAAGAAGCAGATGAATGAGAGCGAGGCTGAGTGGAGGGCCACCGTTACTCTTCCTTACTTCTTAAAAACGAGAAGTCATTCTTTAGACATGGAAGGTTCTCCCACTCCTCCCGTCTGAAGCCAGCTCAGCCCTTTGAAAGATCATCAGCCCTAGCCCATCAGTGAGAGGAGTGGAAGGCAGCAGGAAGAGCTGCGTCCAAGGCACCTGGACCGTGCTCCTGAGTCCCCTCAGGGTTCCTTCTTGGTCCCTGGACAGGACGCAGAGTCCCTCCTCTTCTCCCAGTGGCTTTTCTGAATCCCAAAGGCAGTTCCTACTGCACTTTCCCTCCAGTCCTCTGCCACTGCCCTCCCAGGCTGCCCAGCCTCAACACCCCCTTCCTCCACTGAAAATCAATCAGCCCATCCACCAAAGACCAAGACTGGGTTCCACCAACGATGCCAGTGCCAGGCATGTAGGAGGGCAGTTCAGAATGACTGGTGCTGGCTTGTGCATCCCAGGCCTGTTTCTCCCTCTTCAAGAGTTTTAAACCAAACAACTTTACATAGGTGATCTGTGGTATGGGACATCTAAGTCCTCTCCCAGAGTGAAATTTGGAGGCTTTCTTAGGGATTCTTTACCACAATTTTTTGTTTGTTGGTTTGAATTTTTACTTATATTTATTAAAATGAGAGGTCTCTCACGCCTGCAGAGTCAGGTGTGAACATGCCACAGTCTAAGAGGTACCTGAACAGTGTGCTATTGATTCACGATGCCTCTGGGTTAGAAGCTGGGTAGCTGGAGCTGAGTGCTCAGCTTCACTGGGACTCCACTTTCTCATACAAATCAGGAATACTATATCAGCATGGGTTTTGCTGAACTGTCATGCACAGAAGATAAAATGGTGAAAAGCACCTAGCACAGAGCCTAGAAAGAAGAATCTGCTTCTTAAACATGAGTTTCCCTTGCTATTCACAACGGCCTCTAGGTATTCTGAAAAGCAAGTGGTGCATCAATGACCTTCATACTGACAAGATGTGAGATAAGAAATCCACCAAACTCTGCTATGTCCACATATGAACATACCACGTGAAATGAAATAAATAAGATGAGAAAAGGTGGAAGATTATGATTCATGTGAACTACAGCACTAGTCTTAAGTGAGTCTTTCACAAAGCATCTGACTTGCTATTGGTTAATATGCACAGAATTCAAATAGCTAGATGTAGCTGTTGAGGATGTTTTATTGAAAAGACCAAGGAACGCTAAAGCCCCTGGGAATGGAGACTATCACATTTTCACAGAAGAGGAGTCAGAGAGATGTGGGTGAAGGAGAAGAGCGTGGAAGAGAACAGTGTGTGTGGTGCGTTCTCAGGTATCCAGCCAATGTGAGCATGTCCACGTGGTCACGGTCCGCACAGGGGATACAGAAACCAAGACAGAGAGGACAAGGTGAGAAGCCGGACATTCCTACAGGTGTCTTGTTTGGGAGACTTGCCCCTGGAACTAAATGATGGTTTTACATAATTACAAAGCAAATTTACATTCTCAAGAGTAATCCCTGAAAGTACAAATAAAACAAACCTAAATGTTTATTGAGTTTGCAGTCTAACCACAAAGGGAGGGATTGTTTCAAGTGACTTTAAAACATAATTTTTTTTTTTCTTGGCAGTGCTGGGGACCAAATGCAGGGCCTTGTATACAAAGGCAAGCCCTCCACCACTCAGCAGCCTGCAGCTCCAACAGTGAGCTGACTGCTTGTCCTCACTGGGGAACTCAAAGAACAGAAACAACTTTTTCAGTAATTACATTAGTAGTCATGGTATTGATAGTTATTCTGAGACTTTTATATATATTGTAGGATAAAGTAAATAAGTGCTTTGATTAAGAACCAAATTTTCCAGCCCAAGGGGGAAAAAAAGAAACTGAATAAAAATAAATTAAGTAAACGTTCTGGAGTCTAATTGAAATTAGAAATATCAGTACACATTTATCTTAAAAAGAAAACAAGGAAGGAAGACAAAACTTCCTTGCTAACTCTTTTCATTCAAAAACACTAAAATTAACAACTAATGCAATATCTGCAAGTGCCCCTAGACCTCAAATCATGGTCTCTGAACAGCGTTTCCCATTACAAGGAACAGTGCTCCCTGGAGAGATGATTGATTCCAGACAGAAGGTAGAAAACGTGCAGGAGGGCCTGGAATATCTTTTATTACCAGAAATCAAAGAAGCTATTAAGAACTATTGGGACTATATTAGAAAAACCATAATTATATAGACAGAAAACTGTAAGAACATTTTTAAAAAAACTATCAAATAAGAACAAGTGTACTAAAAAAAGGCTGAAGAGCCTTCAAACTGATTACCATAGTGTTCGTGCTAATTTTTAATCCCCCACACCCTCTCCAGCATTTATTATGGTTTGTGTTCTTGGTGGCTGCCGTTCCAACTGGAGTAAGATGAAATCTCCGTGCAGTTTTGATTTATATTTCCCTAATTATTAATGATGGTGAACACTTTCTCAGATATTATTGGCCACTTGTTACTTCTTCTTTTGAGAAATGTCTGTTTAGTTCATTTGGCTATTTAGTAAAGTGGTTATTTGGGGGTTTTTTGGGTTTTTTTTTTTTTTTGAGTTCTTTATGTATTCTGGATATTAATCCTTTGTCAGAAGAGTAGCAAGAAAAGACTTTCTCTCACTCTGTAGGTTCTCTCTTCACATTCTTAATTGTCTCCTTTGCTGTGCAGAAGCTTTTAAATTTGATGTCATTCCACTTTTCAATTCTTGGTTATTATTTCGAGTGTCAGGGGTCCTACTAAGAAAGTCCTTGCCTGCATCTATGTGTTGGAGTGCTGATCTTACATCTCTTTGTAGGAGTTGCACAGTTTCTGGTCTAATTCCTAAGCCTTCGATACATTTTGAGTTGACTTTTGGGCAGGGCGAGACAAAGAGCTAGACAGGGATCTAGTCTCATTCTTCTACATATGTATGACCAGTTCCTAGGACCATTTGTTAAAAAGGCTGTCTTTCTCCAGGGTATGTTTTTGGCACCTTTGTCAAAGATCAAATGGCTGCGTGTCTGTTTTCATGCTAGAATCAAGCGGTGTTTGTTACTACAGCTCTGTAGGATAATCTGAAGTCAGGTATTGTGATGCCTCCAGCACTGTAACAATGAATTATATTTCTATATACAAGCAGAAACAATTTCAAAATGGCATTTAAGAAACAATTCCATTTATAATAGTATCAAAAATATAAAATACTGAGGAAGAAAATTTATTTGGAATGTAAAAGACCTAGACTAGCTGAGGCAGTCTGAAAAAGAACAACAAAGTGAGAGGGCGTATGCCAGTTGATTTCAAGATCTACTCCAAAGCCTCAGTCAGAGGATGGTAAGGTCTTAACGTGAGAACAGACAAAAATGAGTGGAAACAGAGGTTCCAGAAAAAGACCAAGACACACACAATTCATTTTTGATGAAAATGGTGAGTCAATCCAATGACAGAAAAAAAAAGTCTTTTTAACAAATATTGTTGGAACAACCAGACAGCCACAGGAAAAGCCTAAACCTACCTCATCTCATTCCATACACAAAATTAATTTTAAATGGATCATAAACCAAATGTAAAACCTAAAACATGAGAAAAATCATTGCTACATTAGGATAGGCAAAGTTATATTTAAAAAAAAATTAAAATATAAAAAAATTCATACAGTTTATCAAAATTAATATCTGCTCATTAAAAGACACTATTAAGGAAGTTAATAAGCAAACCACAGTCTAAGTAAGTGCCAGACATGTATCTGACAAAGGCTCTAAATGCAGAATACAAAAAATAGCTATAAATTAAAAGTAAAAAGACAACCAACCCAATTTAAAAAGGGACAAAAGACATAAACCATCTCTAAGGTAAGATATCTGAATGGGCAAGAAGCACCTAAAAAGATGGTCAAGGGCTGGGGTGTGGCTCAGTGGGACAGCATGTGCCTAGCATGTGCAAGGTCTGGGTTGGACTCCCAGTGCCATAAAAAAAAAGATGGTCAACATCATTAGTAAGAGAGCACTGCAAACTGAAACCATATTGCAACTCCGTCTCATTTCCTCTAGGATGGCTCAAACAGAAAGGTTGACAGCACTAAACTCTGGCAGGGATACGGAGTAACTGGAACTCTAACAACACTGAGGACTACAAAATACACTTTGTTCTTACAAAGTTTAACGAGCACCTCAATATGCAACATCCTAAAAATCAACAATTCTACTCCCAGGTATTTACTCGGGAGAAATGAAAACACACTGAACAACAACAACAAAAAATTCTATTTTTTTACAGAAGTGTTCAGTAGCCTTACTTACAATAGCCCCAAACTAGAAACCATCTAAATGTTCACAACAGAACCCAGAAAATTAATGGTGCCTATTCATACCACAGAATATTATTCACCAATTTGAAAAAATAACAAACTATCAATATATGCAAGTGCAAGGATGAATTTGAAAACAAGTTTAAAAAGCCAAACAATATCCTATGATTCTATTTTTCAAAATTCAGGAACAAGCAAAATTAATCTATAGTGGTAGGAATTAAAAAATGGTTGCTTAGGGTAGTGGTGATTTGGAATTGTGTGAAAAGTGGCACAAAGAAACTTCTGACAGAGATGGAAGTGCTCTGTCTTGTTTTGGTGGTAGTTACATGGGTGTATACAGCTACCAAACTCTGAACATTTAAGACCTGTGAATTTTATTGTATCTTCATTATACTTGAAATCTGTAAATTCCTAAAATAAAATTTAAAAAGTATAGAGGGCAATCTAAAATATTAGCAGTGATTGCTTCTGGATGTTGGGACTATAGCTTATAACTTACTGCTTTCTATAATGAATATATATATATTCTTCCCGTTTTCTATGTCTATTTTTCACCCTTTCACAATGACAGCAAAGGCTGCCAGCATTTCTCCTCTGAGGGTAGGATCATGGTGACAAGGAGTGTGTGTCAAACACGTAGGTGGGATCTGGAAAGAGTTCAGAAGGACAGGCAGAGAGGCACCATGGTGTCCTGGGAAAAGGAACAGCCTGGATGCAGAAGAGCTCAGCTCTAACCCTCGCCTCTCACTTTACTGGTGGGAAAGTCACAGAGCCACCATTTCCTCACCCTAAACTGGGAAAAAGACATCTGCTGCCTGCCACAAGGAGGTTTTATGAGGGTCAGCCATAACAGCCAGGATCTACAAGTTGTTCTCGCAAATCTAAGGAATTAAACAGTCACTTCTGATACTATGTGATAAGTTAGAAAAAAAAAAAACCAAAACACTCTCAGATCTCTTAATGACAGCCCTAAAGGAAGCACAAGAAGAGCTACTGCTGGAACAGCTCAGCCCGTGCAGCTGGCCGGCATGCTCACCTGTTGGTGTGGTAATAGTGGTTCTGCAGCGAGTGGGACAAACCCTGAGTGTTCAGCCGCTTTCTCTCCACCTCCTTCCAACTGTCCTCTGTCCATTTTCTCTTGATCTGCTTCTCGTCCTGTTTTTTCCCCACATATTCGGCATAGGTCTGGATTCGATAACTTTCTGCATATTTGCTGGTATTGACAGCTACAAGAAAAAGAAATCCTTATAAGATGAGGCTGTCACACAGGAAAGGTGGCCTGAGGAGAACAAAGGAGCCCTGGGCTCATGTCTGAACTCTGACCTACGCTCTGTCACTTAGAAGACATGTGACCTTGGGTATGTCCTGTAAACCTTTCTAATCTGAGCCTCCTCGCCTGCAGAAAAGGGACAGTCCTTGTTCCCCAACCTCCCGCACAGTGTGAAGGTGACTCGTGCACTGCAAAGGCCTGGAATGACAAAAGTAGAACACTGACTTTCCAAATCTTTGCAGCCAGCATGACTACCTGGAACTGTTCATTTCCAGAGTTAAGAAAATAAAAAATAAACACAACCACTAGGTGAAAATTGTAAGCCCTCACTATTTTGTTAAAAACAGAAATGATGAAAAAAGCTATATGGACAACAGTGGTGATCACTGTCTGCCTGTGTGCCCGGTGTTTTGCATATCTTGTTGTCAGGGAGGAATCAACCACACTGATCAGAAAGCAGGGGCAAGGAGGGCAGAGATTTGCTGCAGCCACCCCCTGGGGAAATGGCAGTGCCAGGAAGCAAAACCAAGCTACTCCAGTCCTGTTGCTGGGGGCCCTTTTTGCTGCTCCGCATCTCACTTTGAACTCTGCAAATTCCAGATACCCCCACAGTACCTGAGACATCCCTCTTCTCCGTTTGCTGTTAAGCCCACTCCCTCTCTGCACTGTGCCTCTGGCTGGCAGGAGAGTTTGCAAGCCAGAGCTTATGCCCTCAGAATGTGAATGCTTCCAATGTTTTATTTTACTTTATTTTTGCAGTGCTACGGAAGGAACCCACGGCTTTGCACATGCTAGGCAAGTGCTCTACCCCTGGACTGCACCCCCAGCCCAGGACAGGGTGTTCTCATCCCATGCTGACCCCTCCTCTGAGGCTGGAAGTGTTGGAGTGAGAACTGTGGCAGGAACTGTGTCTGTGTGCTGGCACTGGCTCTGGCTCATGCACTCTGAGCCTGTGCCCTCCTGGTCCACTATCACTGTTTTCCCTCACACGTAGTGAGATGCTAAGGGCCTGGCCATCCTGTCAGCAGCAGTCTTGATACTGGGGAGCTGCACCAGCACCATGACACTGGAAATAGAGTCTGCATACCAGCATCTTGGTGCAGAGATTTCTCAATAAATGTCACCTGAATGAATGCAGGTAGCAAGCAGCCTCTGAGCAAATCAGAACTGGACAAAGAACTCCAGGGTACTGGGGACTTTGAATCCAAGGAAAGGACAGCTGTATGAGAGGGCAGATGCTGAACATGTCCAACACCTGATACTTCTTCAAGTGGACCAGATATGACCGAAATGTCCTACCACAGTGGTAGTTTACAAACTGCCATGCCCTAAAAAAGGGGGGTCCTACTTCTTAAAAACAAATTTTCACTAAGAAGTCTACTTACTTTTCAAATATTTGCTCTGAAGCAGACTAAAATGAAGGGCTCCTCTAAAATTGAAGGCAACTTCCTTGAACTGAGAGCAAAGTCGAACAGGGCCGCAACCTCCTGGCCAGCCGTGCCAAAGCAACTGAGATGGAGGCTGCCCGCCCCCTAGGCCTGTCCAGCACAGGCTAACCAAATCTTGCCTTCTCCCTCATTTTGCACCTCTTCTCCTTTATGGTATTTTTGAAACACAAAATTTCTTCTATCTTCCTTTGAATCTGACTTTGAATAAAACCTATATTCCTACCAATTAGACTCAGATCTGTGAGGCAGCGTGCAGCACAGCCCGATTCTCCCTGGCCAGCATTAGTACTGCCCCATAACAACGCTATAGTTAAAGACAAAAAGGGAGAAAACCCCTCAAAGTATTGGGGAGCGCTCACATTATGCAGCGGAGAGAGGGAGAGACTGCGCTTGTGCCCAGAATGGCACGCTCTTCCACACGAGGGGGTGAAATGGTGAAGGCAGCCAGATCTAGAAGTGAGCAACTCACTGACACAGTGAGACCCTCGGTCCCTTCAGGTCCCCCCATCATTCTGACAGTTTGCGCCAACCGCTGGCAAATGAGTCTCCTGCATCTTGCTCTTAAATTTCCTTCTCAGATCTGGAAGGCTTATTCTGAAGCATACCCCAAAAGGATGCCACTCTAATAATCCGTCTCTCAAGTTGCATTTGGATTACCAAGTAAAGAGGGGCTTGGGTCAACATTCCCCAGGACAGCCAAGGTGAAGACAGGCAAGGAGCCATGATGATTCTTCCACAGTGCGCGACTGTTTCCAATCACTCCGCTCCCAGCCCCACGGACAAACGCCGCAAACAACTCACTAACGCGGTGGGGGAATTTATCTGAGCACATTTGGAAAAAGGATCACTTAAAAGGGGAAACAAATAACAATCCACTTTTCACTGCTGGCCTTCACATGGCAATAATTTACCAGCATTCCTTCAAGTCCCAGCAGCTTTGCAGCTCACGGCCTTTAATCTAGAAGCCAAGCTCTGGCTCAAAGCCACGCCTGTAATGGATGAATCAGCAGAATGAATTGGCCGTCAGCTGTGTCCTCCAGCGAGTCCAGCTTGCCTGCTAGAAGCAGCATGGAGCAGGCTGCTCAGTAACTCTAACCTTTTCCAAATTTGTCAGGGAAATGATTTGAGGCCATCTTCGGGTCTTGCCACTTTGTCAAAGCCACTGGGGAACGGAACACATTGGGAGTCCACCCTGTTTCCCTGTGCACGAGCAAGGCAGCTCCTCTCATGTAACAACCCTATCCACTCCCACTCCACTGGCCTGGGCCGCTCTCTTGACAATCTGAACACAGCTCGGTATTCAATCTTCAGGACAACCCAACCCCACAGGAAGGAATGCCCCAGTGGCCACACAGAAAAGAGACTAAGAGCATCAGAGAAGCTCAACAGCTGGCTGAGGCCTTGCAGGTAAGCAGTGAAACTGGTTTAGCGCCAACATGTGAGAAATATGTAGATGGAGACACGAATATGGATATTTTAAACAACATCATAATACTGCTACATATCTGTCTGCTGGGCATTTAAAAGTATTTTGTTTATTTAGGTTCACAACTGTCATATAAAATGCTTCCTGTATTAGGAATTTTAAAGAATTACTTTAAATGTTTAGATTTTTTAAAAGAACTTAGTGTCAAAGTTGTTCCAGCCAGGTTGACAGCTACATTGTTAATGGAGAGGAAGACTGAACACAAGATGCAGATTTCTTCTGCAGTGGATCTGCAGGCTGAGTGCACCTCCAGTAAAAAATGCCAACATTTTTGCAGAAATTAAAAATAAAAATTAAGATTAAAAAAATCTCATCAGGAAAGAGCAGTAGTTGTAAGGAGCTAGAATTAGGATAGGGGAAGGAAGCTGACCTCAAATGTGATGAGGGAATTTTGGGAGGTGATGGAAGAGTTTACCTCTGGATTGTGGTGGTGGTTACAACGTGCACATATTTGCTGAAACACTGAACTAACTATACAAAGGCAGTTATTTTATTACATGCAAATTATAACTTAACTATTCTGAGGAACCTGAAAGATAGGTTCTAAAATTTAAATGGAAGCACAAAAGGGCCAAAAATAGTCAAGAAATTTCTGGAGAACAGAAAGGGAACCTGCCTTACCAAATCAGATAGCTTACTGTGAAGCTGTTAGGACAGTGTAGTAAGGGGGCAGAGATAAGCCAACTGGCCAACGGCACTGAAATAAGAGCCTAGAAATTGAATTATGCATCTGTGAGACTTTGATTTTTGACTAGAAAAAGGAAGAGCTGGAAAAATTGTTTATCCATAGGAAAAAAAATGAAATTGGACTCTTAGTCATACCAGGCCGAAAAATCCACTCCAGATGGATGAAGAACTTAAATGTCAAAAGCAAACTTTGAAATTTAAAAAGAAAAATGTAAGTGAATATGTTTCTGAGTTTGAAGTTGGGAACAATTTATGACAACACAAAAAGGTTAAGCATAAAAGAAAGATCAGGAAGTTTGGCTATATTAATATTAAAACTCCTGTCCATCAGAAAACATTTTAAAGAGAGTGAGTTTACAAACTGGGAGAAGATATTAGCATGACATTCATCTGACAGAGGATGAGCAAAATACATAAAAATGCCTACAAATTAGTAAGAAGACAACAGAAAAATGGGTAGGTAGAAGACATGCAAAGCATGCATCCTCTCAGAGGAAGCAGGAACGGCCAAGAAATGGCAAGATACTCAACCTCGGACACTAGCAAATTAGGAGCACAATAAGCCATCATTTTATTCCTACTTTGTTGGCAAAAATTTAGAACTCTGATAATACTATCCACTGAGATGTGGAAAACAGTCTAGTATTCTCACCTGAAGCTGAGCATTGCACATTCCTCCCATGACCCAGTAGGTCCATGCTTAGCTATACATCAATGTATGAATACATAAGCACTGTTTATCACAGCCAAAAATGAGGAAGGGAGAGAGGGAGGAAGCAGTCCAGATCCTCCTCAACAGGGGAATAGATAAGCTGCAGACAGATGACACAATGGAGTATGATCTAAGAGAAAATATAAATGAGTGACAGCTACATACAATAAAATGCATGGAACTTAGTGATATAATGATGGATGAGAAATGCAAATCCCAGGAGTCCCCTTTTTAAAAAATCAAGTTCAAAAACAAATAAATTTATGTACACACTACATATTGGGGGAAATGGGGTGGAGGCAGCACATATGAATGATGGATAACAATTTTAGAAGAAGGGCTTCCCCTGGCTGGAGCAGAATGGGACAGAAGAAAGATAAATAGATATAATTTATTACCAGTAAGGGGTGGTTTCACAGATGTCCATTATATTTTAAGCAAACAGCATGTCTAGGTTTGCCACTGCCTCCAGGTCCAGCCACTAAGGACCATTTCCATTCAGACTAAGTTAGAAGGTCTCTTTAAGACCAGCCAAGTTACTCCCGTTTCAATGACCCCAGGAATCCACAAGCAGAGCCCCTGAATGGCACATGGTTATAAGTAAGTGCAGCTATGGAGATGCCAGACTTCTCAGTCCTCCTTGGCTGCTAAGGGTAGTGCTGCAGTCTCATTCTCAGACTGCTGGAGTCGGTGCATTGCTGGGTGGGTGGGGGACACACTAGGAAACCAGAGGCAATTACTCACCAGTAGTCCTGGATTTTGTTGCAATGGTTAAATTCAGCCAACATCAAGTTCTGCTTAAGGGAACAGCCTAAATATTCTTATTAATAAAGTGATTTTAAGAAAGAGGTATTTATTAGATGCTTACTCTGCCAACCACAGAAAATCCAGTAAGCATTTTTTTGACTTTATAGATAAGGAAACTGAGGCTCAGAAGTACCTGCTCCAAGACCTCAATGATTTCAAGTGCTCAGCCAGGTGCAGTGGTGCACATCCATAATCCCAGCAACTCAGGAGAGGGAGGGAGGAGGACCACAAGTTCAAGATCAGACTTGGCAACTTAGGGACACTCTGTCCCCAAAATAAAAGAAAAAGGGCTGGGAATATAGCTCAGAGGTAGATGGCCCCTGGATTCAATCTCTAGTACCTGCCCCCTTCTCCCCCCAAAATAGGACAAGTGTTTAGGCTGGGATCCAGGTCAAATCCTACATCCTCTTTAAGGCACCACACAACCTGGCAGGGCCTCTGATGGCAACACAGGCATACATCTGTCTGCAGGAGCACCAGAGAGTCTGTCCATCTCTCCACACAAGCTATGTGCAAACACCAGAAGAGTGTGTGCTGACCACCCACCCAAGACATGTGCAGAACCAAGCCCTACTACCCTTTGCCAGAGTCTGACGAGGGTGACAGGGCCCGCTCCTGCTGCCTGCGCCATGGCTTCTCACTCTCCCAGAGCCGCCCGCCTGGGCCACACCACCTCTGGCTGCTATTCTGGGTTTGTACCTCATGCCTAGATGACACCCAGTACTGTTTTGTGGGTTTGCTTATTTAAATATACTAGATACAAAAGTTTCCTCATGTCCTGTATGCTTCTGATTGGTTAGGGATTACAATAGGTTGGCTGCCTGTCCTCCTTTACCATGTAAGAGAATAGAGGGCTTTACCAAATTCTGCTGGAATGAAAGCTTAAAGATTGTTTTTCACAACTTTAAACTTTTTAAAGAAAGGAGTTAAAAACAAGGCAATGTAAAAACACTCAACCCTACTGGTCACAATGAACAGTTTCCTTCATTGAGGGGGATGATATTCCCCGGCCACCCCATCCATGGTCTAGGCAGATATTAAGTGCGTGCAGAAATCAGATCTACCCAGACACATGGTACAGATATTTCCAAGGTCCCCAAATAGGTCAAGAAGGACAGGCCACCCAAAAAAGGGCAGTATTCTGTCTAAACCTCTGCTGCCAGGAGGCATCCTCCTCCATGACACCTGCAAGAGCGTTCCAGGTGCAGTGTAGCCCTGGCCCACTGCACAAGGCCTTCTTGAGATCTCTCACACCTCCCTTCGGTCTTCCCAGGTCCGCCTGTCTCCCCAGCAGGGCCAGCTGTGCTGTGAGGGAAGGCCAGGCCTTGCTCCTGCTGCAGCATGCAGGGTCTACTCTGCTGTTTTTGCAGGAACTCAACATATCGTTATGGGAGGGGGCAGGGAAGAAATACCATCTTGATGTCTGTTGAGAGACTGTAACAAATATCTGCAGTATTCCATTTAAAAACTCCACGCTGGCTTGTAATCCCTGCACTTGGGAGGCTGAGGCAGGAGAATTGTGAGTTCAAAGCCAGCCTCAGCAACTTAGTGAGGCTCTAAGCAACTCAGTGAGACCCTGTCTCTAAATAAAATACAAAATAGGGCTGGGGATGTGGCTCAGTGGTGGAGTGTCCCTGGGTTCAATCCCCAGTACAAAAAAAAAAAAACAAACAAACCCAAAACACTCCACGCTGAAGCATGGAATGCGCAGAGACGAGACTGGAACAAGAGGCGCTGGCTCTTAAGAGTGGCCTCCCTCAGAGGGGCAGTAACCATCGGAGTGCACCACCATGCCTGAGCAGCCCGGCAATGCCGGGGAAGAGACTGGCCATTGCCATTCCCAGCCTGCACTAACCTCAGTCACTCGATTTGGACCAAGGGCTTGTGACTCCTTGTCCCTTATTCTTCCTTTCATATTTTCATATTGTGGGTGTTTCTCTACCAAAGACTTTTTTTTTCTTTCTAAAGTACTGAGGCTGAAAGAGTGAAAACTAAGGCGATGAAAGTGATCCAAGCTCCCTAAGAGGACATGAAGGCAGGCAGTGCAGGCACCAGACTTACTCCTTTACTCTGTGCCCAACAGACGGCAGGCCTCCCTGAAGGAAAGAATGAAGGGGCCGGTGGCAGGCCAGGAGATGCTCGGGGAGGCAGCACAGAACAAGAGCCGAGACCAGCGTTCATAGCACCAGCCACGCGCCCCCGCTCCCTGGGCCCTCCCACTGCCACAGCTGCTTCGGGGAAGAGTTGAGAAAGCACACGGCAGTCAACGGAGCAGGGCGAAGGTGTGACCTGGTTCTGCCACCTTTGACAAGTCACACCCGGCCTCTGCTCTCACCACGTTGTCCCCCTCAACTAAACAACAGGCCACTGTTCCCACGTCTCACCTTACCTTACAAGTCTCTAACGAAGGCCAAGGATGTGGCAGAGAAAACTGTCTTTACACAGTGGACAAAGGCTGGCATGAGGATAATGGAGAAATGTAATTACTTAAATTCTACCAAAGGGAGGTCACAAAGTCAATTGGGGATCCACAGTGCTGGGGTTCCAACCCTGCCCCACCTTAGCTTGTCTGATGTGTCTGCCTGGCCCTCTGTTTCTTAACCTACTAAAGGGGGATCTCTACCTACTTCCCAAGCTGTTGGGAAGAGCAGAGAGTATCATGCAAAGCTTTCAGGATAGGACTTGGGACAAAATAGGTGCTTAACTAATGATGTGACCACTCTTAAACCACAAGCATATTGCATGGATAACAGAACTGTGTCTGGGCCAAAGCCAGACATTCAACAGACTACTGATTCCATCACACCGACAAGTGACAGAAGTGAGGCTGCCTGACGTACCCCGGGCCTGCCTCACTCATGGAAATACCCCTGTCATTTAGGATTTGAATGTAATCTAGAAGTCTGGACAAGTATAAAATGAAAATGAAGTATAATTTTAAAAACTTTTACTGAGACCAAAATACAAACTCTCCTGACACCACTGTTGTCTGCTTTTTTTTTTTTTTTTCTTTTTTTTCTTTTTTTTGTGGTGCTGGGGATTGAACCCAGGGCCTTGTGCTTGCGAAGCAGGCACTCTACCAACTGAGCTAGATCCCCAGCCCTGTTGCCTGCTTTTGAAACATTCACCTCATTTATTCAACAAACACTGGCTCTGGTTCCTGTGCTGGGTCCTGGGGTGTGGAGAAGGGAAGAGTTATTCCCTGCCTTGAAGAAGCCCAGTGTGTCTATGGAGGAGGCAAGGAGGAAAGGCAGGCCTGGGGGGAAACACTGCCAGGCAGGAATCGGGGCAAGAAGTGTGACTGTGATGTGAGCAGAGCAGGAGGAGAGAACCAATAAACAGTGAAAGGCTGACAGGGAGCTGGCCCATGCCAACTCCTCAGCATTTAATGAATGATGTCACGAAGGAGCACTGTTTCCATTAACCAGCCTGGTGTTCTCCTTTTCCATTTCATGGCAGGGTTACAAGCTGAAAAGTCAATTAAAAATAAATAAAGCCACCAATATTAAGTGCTTACTATATGTTAAGAACTATGCTAACTGCTTTACAAATAAATATATTCAGTTCTCATTTGTTCACCCTTCCATTTATCCACTCACTCATGAACAAACCAACAATCTTCTAAACCTATGACACTGGGGCTCAGTCCTGTGCTCCCTGGAGAAGGAGGGAAGGTGCGCAGACCAGCACACAGGTGCTGAGGGGTAAGCAGTGTGTGCTGGAGGGTCTCCTGGGGTGCCGATCAAGCCGAGACACAAGGACAGCTTCCCCAGGGAAAGACATTCAGGTTTTGCTAGAACGTGAGAGTTGGGAGAACAGCAGTGTAGAAAATACTGAAGGTGGAGAGCTGTGTTTCAGGCCCAAGGAATATGAAATGAGCAGCCTGGTGGAGGCCTCGCAGTCTGGACCCAGGAACTAAACGACCATGATGGCCAAACCCAGAGAGAAAGCAGAAGAGCCTGAGGTGCAGCTAGAGAGACAGGCAGAGTGCCCTATGCCCGTCTCCCAAGGATTCGTCAGGAGGCGTTCACGACCAGATACGCTCCTGCTTACAACCTGGACAGATAGCAGGAAGCCAGTGCAATAAATAAGCTGAGAAAGGGTGATGGCCCCTGTCAGAGGGAAGAGGTGGGGAGATGGAGAAAGAGACAGAATGGAGGGGCAGTCCTTGGAGTCCCAGCCTGGGTCATACCATTTAGGGCCTGGAGACCAGAGAGTGTGGCACAGTTAGGAATGGAGTACGAGGAGGGTGGCTCTGAGGTAGTGGGAAACATCCAGAAGAAACATAGGGTGGATAGAGAGGATCAATATGGGAATCAGCGATGTGTGAAGGTAGTTTGAGCCCTGAGAAAAGGCAGAATTGCTAATGGAGAAAGCACAGAACAAGGAGTCTTCAGACTGAACTCTGAAGTCACCAACATCTAACCATCACGTTGATGGGAGGAGCACGCAGGGGGCCTGGGAAGTGTGGCCTGAAAGAGGCAACACAAAACCAGGAAGCAGGTGTTATGGAAGCCAAGAAAACACTGCTTTAAGAAGGTCAGTGGGTTAAGCCAGCGGGTGACATGGAAGGCTGTGTGCAGGAGGCCACTGCAGACCAGGGGAGGAACCCACTCAGAGGTGGGGGGAGACCACAGCTAGGACACAGTGCACAGAGAGAGGGTGGTGACTACAAAGAAGCCTCAGGAGAGGAGGCGAGCTGGGATGGTGGGAGGTCTTCCAAAAGGAGGGGAAGCCCTAGAAAGTTGTCAGGCTGCTGCAAGAAGCCAAAGCCTAGGCACAGGAGGAGGGCCAGCGCAGGCCTCTGGAGGAGGAGGAACCCGGCTCCTGTGAGGGATGGGCTGAAGGGAGCATCCACATGTGGCTGCTGGAGCAGGATGCCACACCAAAGCTGGCTGTCCCTGGGTGGAGGGGTAGGTCTTCCCAAGAGCACAGGGCTGAAGCCTGGGAGGTCAGGAGGAGCAGACCAGGCCATGGGGCTAGTAACTGCTTAGGGCTCCACCAGAGACATGACCTTCAGTGCAGAGCATGCAACCTGCCGCTGCTTTTTCTCCTCAAAACAGACCCCACAAGGTCACAAGTCTATTTTTGCAGATGAGAAGATAGAGCTCTACAGCTCGGGCTTTTGGCAGGGCTGGGGTTTGAGTTTTGACCCTGCTTTTGATGCCAACTCTAATGTACCCTCAAGGCAGCGAGTGCAGCAGCTGCTCTAAAATGCAGCTGAGCAAAAAGAGTTTCACAGCTGCCAGCACAGCTCCTTGCAAGGTGGGACAGTGACACACAGATGGCAAGAAGGAAGTTTAATATGGAGTCATGCAGGAGCAGCTGAAGTTCAGGAAAAAGTTTAGAACTATTATTTTAAAAAAAAGAAAAAAAAAGTCTTTGTTTTTTTAGACAAAACACACAACTTAAAATAGGAGTTGGGAAGCAATTCCACACTTAACAGTCTTGAGGGACTTGACAGACAGCTGAGAGACCTCAGCAATTTACAACGTTCTTCACACTTCGTGGGGGAAAATTAAGATTGATGTCTCAACTACACAAGAATAATTTAGGGTAAAATCAAAGATCCCCTAGATCATGTGAAATGACACATTCTAAACGTCAAGAACACTGAATAAATTCCACTCCTGGGAAGACTAACGAGCTCATGTTTTAGTCATACTGTTTTGTAGCAATGACTTTAAGATCTGCTTACATACATACCATGAAGGAGTACACACAGGTAATGGTCATGGTTCAGGGAGGTTACTGGTGTGCACTGGTGTGCATGGTGTGCAGGTGCCTCAGCAGCTCTAGTTCTAATGCATCGTCCTGTAATAGTCTATTATATTGACCTTGATATATTCTTTCATCTCCAATTCTACCTCAACAAGACAGCCTTATTTTGAATAGGACAGAACAGAGCCTCAGACAGGTTAAGCAACTTGCCTGACGCCACATGGGACAGTACGGTAAATGGCTGGCATTTAACTGAAGCTGACAGTCTTTCTTGCATTGTCTACAGAGTAGAGCAGGCAATGAGTTTTAAAACTGCAGCGGTTTCACCAAACGACCCCTCCCCCAGGAATCCACCCTATGTTTTCTATTCTGCTGCTCCTCCCTCCTTTTTAAAATGCTGGTAGTAACCTGATGTACTGACCACTAATGGGCCCTGACCTGGAGTTTGAAACATGCCATGCATGGCTCACTGACACCCACCATTCTGTGCCACAATGCACTTTGTGTTCTAAAAGGTTAATCAACAAAAGAAATTTTAGGACACAACCTATTCAGAGCCTGCGTGTAGTTGAACTGCTGGCTACGGGCTGTGACTGGGGCCACAGTCAGACTCAACAGGGTCCTTTTGTCGGACCAGTTCTTGCCAAAGATGCTTCTGTTTCAGATGCCAGGTAGAAGCATGCACCAAGTGTAAGTATTCCCCACATGCACTCAGACCGCACTTCTGGACCACTTAACTGTGGTACTTTGTTGAGCTGCTTATGAAGCATTTCATCCACCACAGTATTAGTGACATCATGACAAAGCATAGGGGGACCATCTTTCTCCACTTCCCAGAATCATGTGTGCAAATGCCTGACTGAGCAGCACATGTTTATGGTCTGAAGGTTTCAGTAGCTGAAAAGCTGGAAGCCTGCCTGCTTTATAAGCTAACAGAGACACATTAAATACCTCTCTGTGGATGTTCTGAAGTGGGTGTCACTTGCTAAAAGAATTTACCTATATGTCAAGACTCGGTTTAGTCATTAACCAGGTGATACGCAGGAGGAAGAACAGGAACTAGAGAAAGAACAAGAATGACAGGTCCTTATCAGCCAGGTAGGGCTGAGCAAGCTCACCTACAAGGTGAGTCACTACCCCAGGAAGAAAGGCGGCAACCACCTAAAGTAATGTCTCCAACCTACTAAAGAAGGAGTCCTAGAAATTACATAGAAACTGCAAAAGGGCCAGCTCTGAGGTTCCCTCCCTTCCACTCGGTGCTGGCCCCAGTCCCTCTAAGAACAAGAGCCCTCACCCTAGGCCTGCCTCTCTCTTCCCTGCTCCCCACCCCTGCAATCCAGCTGCAGATGCAGAATAGTTTGGTAAAAAGGGGAATGACCTCTTTTCGTCAGACTGCAGTTTGCCCTGGGACAGTGACAAAGACTTGTTCCAAATGGTACTACGAGGAAGGTGGTTTTATTTTCTACATTGATTTCATGCATTGCCTTTTAATGAGATAAACCAGACAACTAATCTGCTTCACTGGAAGGTTCTGTCTGTACACTACACACTAAAACCCTAAGGATGACCAAATGTCCCCAAAAGGTGGAATGAAACAGATAAAGAATTATTTCATTGTTAAGGTCCCAACCTGCCTTGGCACTTAACACAATGATTCTATACATATATATGCATGTATAGAATATACAAATATAATACTATATGTATAATATTATACATATATTATATTTTCCTTTTCAACTACAAATCACTTTCTCCAGTACCTTTTTAATTTAGGAAAGACAAATCTACCCCTTGGTTTTCTTCTTCCATAAGTAGGTTCCCTGTCCTGGGTGCTGTTGCTGTCCCCATAGACCCATGGGCAGCTCTCAGGTCTGGAGTGGGGCATGTTAAGCTGCCACAATGACAGGAACCATACAGAATGACACTTCTTGAGAGTCAAACACATATGTACACAGACAGCAGGAGAAGGAAAGGAAGAAGAGAAAAGAAGAGGGACTGCAAGGCAGAGGCAGGGAGAGCGCCAGTCAGCAGGAGTCAGCTTTCCCCTGGATCAGTGCTGCAGGAAGGGAGCAACTCCCCACATCCAGAGAAGTAACAAGTTCTCAGCACTCCTACGCATTAGAAGAATCTGTGAAATTCTGTGCGGCAGGAGGATAAGTTTTTTTAAAAAGCGACACTGGGTGTTGGGGCGTAGCTTAGAGGCAGAGCATGTGCTTAGCAAGCAAGGGGCCCAGGGTTCCATTCCCAGTACCACATGCCCTCCACACAGTGCTACTGTCACCACTCAGCCTTCCTGCCAATATCTCTAAATTGTTCTAAATATTTGTTTCATCTTCTACATCCTATGGAGAAATTAATGTAGATCTTTTTGTCTATTTGGACATCCAATGTAAAATCAATGGGTTAGATAAAAGAGTCAACTCATACATACATACATACATACATACATTTATTTTGGTAATACTGGGAATTTAACTCGGTCTCACGCATGCTAGGCAAGCACTCTGCCACTGAACCATATCACCAGGTCCAAGCCTAATATTTACATGTAAAAAATTAATACAACGTGATTCTGCTATACTTAAAAATATTTTTGAAAAAATCCTAACACTGTATCTTAAAATTCCCAATGACCTACAATGTCAAAATACTTAACACAAATTAGGAAGTTGAAAAACAACTTCTGAAAGTCATGTATATGCAAAGGAGAATACAGAACGCTTCCTGATTGATAATGGAGCACTTGTGGACTTTTAAAAAGTACTCTCTTTCTGTAAAAAATAGAGATATCCTTTAAATTCCAATTTTGAAGCTCCACAGCTAATCCTCTAATATAAAAGTCTCCTCTTGAACCATGCTTAAGGATGAATTTACTTACACTGCCTTTGCATGGTATTATGTGATTTTAATGAAAAAGAAAAGCTATGTGATAGCAACTTCTATAGGCCCCAGTTGGAAAGCTATACAAACTTTTTCCAGCGATCTCCAGCAGTTAGGGGACTTCACCAATAGGAAAAGAATATCCCTGGGCTCGCTTCTAAGGCTACATCCAGAGCCAAAACCAAACCAGAGATAAGAAGGTACATGGCTAGTATTCTCCTGCTACAATAATCCAATGGAATAGTCCATTGGATTATCCAATGGAATAGTCCACAGACCTGAATTACAAATGAAATAATTTTGACTAATGGATCTGATATGAAAGTCAACTGCCTAGCTTCTACTTCTAAATAATACAAAAATGAAAACAGAAAGATAGCAAATGTCCAAGTGCAGGGAGAAGCATGACAAAGGGAAAGTCAGCTTGCAAAGACAAGTTTATGTCCCACTCCACCCTGGTGTGACCAGCCAACAGCTGATAGAGGGTTTTTGAGGAAGGAGGCAGAAAACCTGCCAACTCTCAGACTGTCAGGCCACGTCCCACCATTTTAGCAGACAATCCTGGGGAGACTTGTGCGTGGGCAGCTTGCTGGACTCCACTGTCATCCTTCCTGAGCTCACGGCTGGCTGCCTCCGTGTACATCTCTCCAGCACTCTCAGGGGAGTGCATGCATTAGGGCATGCTACCTAAGTGCATCCTGAAAGTCCAAATGAAGCACAGAAGCTACACGCTAGGGTGTGTTCTGTCACCGATTCAAGCCAGAATGCAGCTCCAATTCACTGCTGTTTCCAAAAAGAACATAGGCAGACCCTGTGCTCAGCTCTCCAGAAGATTTAACTACATGCTATTTGGATAATTATTATTAGTTTTTAAGTTTGTCTCGGGATTTAAAAGACTTTAACATATCCTCTGAGCAGAATGGAGTAGTGGAGGGAGCACAAAAGCTGGAGCAGCCAGTTCTGTTACTCATCTCCCGCCTTCCCTCTCTGGGTAACTACTCCCTTATTTTTGAACCAAGGCACTTTCCATAGTTGGTTCTGGGGCTGGGGCATACACGTCTGAAAGGTAGAGAGGTAGGGAGATTCAAGTTGAAAATAGTCTTTGGACAAAATTAACACTGAAAACTCTTTACAGAGGTGTCTCCCTGGAGAACAGAGTGCACTCCTCAGTCCAAAAGAGCAGGAACACACTCTTCCCTTACACACTGAGGGAGAAGACGGCTTGCATGTGAGCATGTTATTAAACACACATGCACGTGTGTGTGCACACAGTTTAGCATTTGCAGGATACATGTGACGAGGCGTGTAAGAACAGACATCCATGTGGGAAAAACAGATCCACATCTCCCATCTCACCTCCACCTCACTCAGATACATGTGTTCAGCTGAGGAAAGTGACAAAACCATTCTATCTCAAAGATAATCACTCAAAGCAAGTAAATTTCAATTCACACAAGTTTTATAAATTTTAAGATGCAACTTTATTTGGTAACTGGTGAACATACAACCCACGTCCTTGTGCCTATCCTCTCAACACATACCCAAGATGGTCCTCTGATCACAAGGAACAAGTCTGCTCATTCCACATCACCAGGACAGCACCTCTGCTTCTGGACAGTTCTGTGCCTGCAGTTACTACAAGCTACTGAATACCAAGCCACACCCTCCTGAGGAATGAATTTTACTGGAAATCAGGGAGAAGAGTTACATAATTAATTGGGTAATTTAAAACATTTTAGCATTAAGGTAAAAGGGATACACTGTAAATAGAATTTTTAAAATTTATGAGAATGGTTTAAATAAAACAAGAGACTGCAGAGAAATTTGAATTCTGCCCCCTCCTCCTCGGCCTCCATGCCCTTCAGTGGTCTCATCTGCTCTCCTTTGGTGTCAGGGGTACTTAGAAGCAGTTTGAAAATGACATCATGCCACAGAGCAACTCAATAAATGTTAGCTGAATGAATGACCAACTCTCCTTTCTGGTGGAGTGGAACGTAAGGAGAAGAGACCTCCACCTTCCCTTCCTGGCAGCAAAGTGGAGCAGGTAATGTCCACATGGAGAAGTCTGTACAAGTCGGCCTGTCGTCTAGATTCAAGAGTGGCACTCACGGAGCTGTGAGGAGTTCTCTGTAGTCAGAAGCAATCCTGAAAAGCACAGACTGGCATGAGAACTGGGCACTACAGTGTCATCCTCAGCAGAGGGGACAGAACTGGCTGTATCATGTGTAACAAAGAAAGACAAGGGCAGACACACCCTCTTTCTTCCTTATGCCTCCTGTCTGAAAGGGATTATGATACCATTCCTTTCCCTGAGTACCCATGAGTGGGCAGAATCCTGTCCTGTAAACTCACATCCTGGCCCTCATTCACTTGACGACTATTTTGGTCAAGAAGTTCTCTTGCCTCCGACAGCTCATCTCCCAAAATGGTCTGGGCAAAATTGAGCAGCAGGAGCCAAAGGGCTGTAGCTCTCATATCCCGAGACAACATCAAACACAGTAGGCTCTCCATTGCTACTGCAGGCTTCTTTGTAGAGGAGAAAACTGGCAGACAGTCCAGTGACTGGCCCAAAATCTCAGCAGGTATGGAAAGTGCTGGAATACAAACCCGAGATGATTCTCTGATACCATGCTGCAAGGAGAAGCCAAGGAAGAGGCCAAGTCCTGGCAAGCAGTTGCTCCCAGAAGCTGTGAGCAAAGGTCAAGGTGTCAATGATCTATCTTTCTTATGCATCTTCTTCAGCAGAGAGGCCTACTCACTACCAGTCAATGTTCTGTCTAAATGAGAAAGGGTTTTGGGATCATATCCTTTAACCTTCTGTCTCCTCTTTTGGGAAATGATCTTATGAAAGCAATCTGAAATGAGGACTAATTCTTAATGTACAAAGATATTAAATTTTTTAATATTAGAATATATTTTAAAAACTAGAAACATAAATGTTCACAGTAGGGGCACAGCTAGATAAATTATGCTATTCACATTCATTAAAAGTTATGCTTGCAAGGTGATAAAAATGAATAATAAATAACCAAATTCTCTGGGGGGAAACTGAATGCCTAACTCACTGACAACATCACTGATTCTTTCAATGAATATCTGCAGATCACTGAGTCTGTGCCTAGTATGTTAGGAGTTGAGAACACTCAGAATAAAAGTCCTCGGCATCCTGGTTTGTGATTATGTGGGCTTGTTCATTTTGAGAGAATTCACTGAGCAGTCCACCTATGAATATGTTTTTGTGTATGTATGTTAAACTTCAATTTAAAATTTTTAAAAAGAGTTGGGTATGTAGCCTGTGGCTATAATTCAAGCTACCTCAGAAGGCTAAGGCTGGTGGACCACAAGTTCCAGTCTGGCCTCAGCAACCTATTAGCAAGACCCTGTCTTGGAAGGGTCTTTTAAAGGGCTGGGAATGTAGCTCAGTGGCAGAGGGCCTCTAGGTTCAATCCCTAGTACTGGAAAGTAGATAGATAAATGAAAGACAGACAAGAAGGATAGATAGATATATGTATGTTCAAAACTGAAACAGTCCTGATTTGATGGAATGTACATTTCAATGGTAGAATATAGGTACTAAAAAAAGTCTAATACACAACATAAATACAGTGCTACAGAGGAAAATAAAATTACAACCCTCACCTCAGTGCTCACTGACGACATCACTGACTCCTTCAATGAATATCTTCAATAAGGGTTGTAATTTAAATAAAGTGGTCAGGGAAAGCCTTATTGATAAAGTTACCAAGTTAATACAGTTTTAATACAGTTAAAGCTGAATTTCAGGTAAGTAATTTTTTTTTTAATAAGGATATCCATATGATATTTGGGACAGAGTTATTTACGTGAAATGTGGCAAGCCTACTTACTGATAAATAGGCATTTCAATAAAACTTGCCCTCAATGCATTAATGCTTAAATGGCCTAAACAAGGCACCAAAACCAGACTCTACAAAAGAACTGATCACTGTTATTATGGAAAAATGTAAAGTTTTAATATAGTAAAACAGACTATAGGGGCTAGGGTTGTAGCTCAGGGGTAGAGCGCTTGCCTAGCATGTATGAGGCACTGGGTTGGAGTCTCAGCACTTCTATATATAGATTAAATAAAGGACCATCAACAACTTAAAAAACAAACTATATTAAGAAGTACACAAAAAACTGAGAGAAATATTTGAAAAAATTTTAAAAACCAAGATTAATCCACGCTTAATTTTTTTTTCCGTAAAATGAGGACCTATAGTCCCCATGGCTGTTAGAACAGGATTTTAGAACAGTGACTAATAACTAATGGCTCAACAAATGTTAGAAATGAGTAATAATCATAATTTAGGGGCACTTAAGAAAAGCATACAATTCAGAAAATAACAACAACAAATTAAACTTTTGAAAATAATCCTAGTGTCCACTAGAACTAAAATCTGAATGGCATCCTGTACAAGGAATCCATGTGAATGCAAAAGGAACACATTTTTTAGAAACCATCAGTGGATGCAAATGCTACTGAACGAAAGATGACCGAGGAACAGGGTTTTCACAGCCTTAAAGTATTTCCTGTACAGAACATATTTAGTACAAAGGGGGAAGGCAATGGAGAAAACTGAGGCCACCTTTAACTAAATAATCAAATTAAATAAAATCAGCAATGACAGAACCAACTGATGCTAGGGGCCTCAGGGGGTGTAGTGCTCCTCAGGGTGCGTAGTGATCCTGCCGGCCACTCTTATTGACAAATCCAAAAGGACGGCTGATCTGGACTCCTCAGGAAAACACCACTCCTGGGCTGGGGGGTAGCTCACTCGTAAAGCATGTGCTTAGATCAGATCAATGTTAAATTTTCTGAGCATGATAAAAATATCAGGGTCACAAAAAAAGAATGCCCTTATTTTAGAAAGAAGTACACTGAAGTATTATTTATGAATGAACTGTTATATCTATAACTGATTCTCACATGGTTTAGCAATTAAAAAATGCATGTATGTTCATACAATCTTATCGGGGAATGTGTGTGTGTGCAGGAGAGAGGGAGATAAAGCAAATATGACAGAATGTTGCCCATTTATCTACAAGTTTGAAAATTTTCAAAATAAAAAGGAGAAAAGAGTAATAAAAACTGAAATACATAAAGTTTAATCGCCAAGAAAAAAAAGCAAAGAAAATATACTCTCAGTGAAAATCAAAGATTTCAAACAATGGGTTGAAAAAGACACATACCTAATGTTCTGTAGATTCTAACGGATATGACCTTTTTAGTGATGTGACAATGAGAAATTTTTATCTGGCAGAAATTTTGGTTTTCAATCTTTTTCTAAAAAATTAATTTTATGACTATTATGTTATAAACAAAAGTCGAGTGAAATTCCAAAGATTTGTAATTTCCCATTTGGAACTCCTTTCACAATACCAAAGAGTTTTAAAGATACTACTTATACAATGAAAAATAACCTAAAAATCCTACAATAAAGATACTACTGAGTAAATTCCTGTACAGCAACTTGATGACTTCCCTTACACAGCCACAGAGTTTTCACAGAGTTTAAGAAATTTGAGAAAATTTCTCATAACTACTATTGAAAACAACAAAATTCAAAGTTTCATCTATGGATGATTACACCTATGTAAACTGATGAGGCAAGATACTGAAAGAAAAAAAAACAATGTTGTCATGATTATTTCTGAGTGATTATGTTTTTATTGTGTGTGTGTGTGTGTGTGTGTGTGTGTTTCCCAAATTTTTTGTTATGTGCATGTGTTTTGTGGATTTATTTAAAAAAAAGAAATTGGTCTTGGGGAACCGAGGACCTTAGGAATGCTCTACCACTGAGTTATACACCCTCAGTCTTATTTTATTTTTTAATAAAATAGGCTGAACCCAAATTCCACAGTTCATTCATATGGAACCACAGGCAAAAGGATAACAGTTATCATAAATTGAACCAAAATCCCTGTATCACTTCTTGCATGTATACAAGCCAACATCTTAAACTGACAACTTCTAACAACTGACAGAATCCAGGAGGTTAAAAAAATTTTTGAAGGCAATTATCAAAGAAGTTAAATTATAAATAAATAAAATTACTCAAAAATGATTAAGAAAAATTATTCTGAGAAATAAAATAAACAACTTCGGGAACTTTGACCACTTTGACACTCTCATAGGCTGCAGTAAGGAACACGCTTTTGGCTCAAGGTAAACAGCTTGTTTGAGAGAGTCTGAGGAAAAGATATAAACAGCATATCCATTTGTAAGGCCTTATGGATCAGCCCCCCACACATCAGGACACGATCAACAGACAGGCAGTACGACTTTCAGTCTGCACCTGGGTGTACCATTACACACAGAAAAACAGTGCACTTAAGAGCGTACCAACATGGGGCTTGGGATGTGGCTCAGGGCAGAGCACATGCCTAGCAGGTGCCAGGCCTGGATACTCACCACTACAAATAAAAAGTTACTGAAGCTGGACACAGAGGCACACACCTGTAATCCCAGCAGCTTGGGACGCTGAGGCAGGAGGATCATGAGCTCAAAGCCAGTCTCAGCAACTTAGCAACTCAATGTGACCCTGTCACTAAATAAAATGCAAAAAAGGGCTAGGGATGTATGTGGCTTAGTGGCTGAGTGTCCCTGGATCCAAAAAAACAGTTACTGAAATTGGTGTGCAGCCACAAGAGAAGGGGGGCAAGTGGCTTAACTCAATAAATGTGACTTACTGCATATCATTTAAAAATTGTTTCTTTGGTTATAAATTAATTATTTTAAAAATGATTGATTATTTCAAAATGCTGCAAATGGTAAACAATCTAATCACCAATCCATTTTTCATGTGAAAGATAACTAGGGGGTATGAATTTTATACCCATTTATGGTTTATCTACCCATCATTTAAGACAGATAGCAAATGATATACAAATTAAGAAAATAACTCAACAGCATTATAATTATTATTTAAAATGCACAAAGAGCCAGGCAAGGTAGCATGTGCCTATAGTCCCAGCTACTGGGTAGGCTGAAGCAGGAGGCTTGCTTAAGCCTAGGAGTTGCAGGTCAGCCCAGGCAACACACAAGATCCTTAGAAACAAACAAACAAGTCAACAACAATAAAAATAAATAAATAAATTCCACTATAGGTCAAATAGTGCCAATATTCAAGAGCACCTGAAAAACATTTTTATTTGTAATGTCAGCTGTAATATACAAGTATTAGGGCAAAATATATTAAAACAAATTACATAGATTTTTGTAGCAGGAGCAAATGGAAAAAGTCCTACAGAAGCTACTGTTTGAGTGAAAACCTGCTTCATATAAATAAGCATATGTCCCAACCTGCAGGTTTGCATATGTTCTTCTATTCTGGAAGGAATAAATACCTTGGCATTGAGGTTGAAGGCTCCACTTATGCTCACATAGTCATATGAGTTTTCTTTCAGGGGAGATATCTAAATCCTCACCCAAACCAAACAAAAAACAAAAACATCCCAACAAAACAATGACAAGAACAACTGGTGGAAATGCTCCCATTTAGAATATTCCCAGCATATCCAACAATGACTAAATGAACATGCTGCCAGGGCATTTCAAGGATCTCTGCACCCAGACTCCTCTCCAACCACAGAACAAACAGCATCGGGCTGGAGATCCCTTCATGTGAGGAAAACAAAAAGGTCAGGGTCATTCCCAAAGCATGGGCAACGAGTTCCAACAAACAAACTGCAATGAAAACCATAGAAAAACTAAGGAGAGCCGCGTAATTTCCTACACTGTAAACTGCCATCCAAGATAGCTTTCAATCAGCATATACACAATTTACCCAGAACTGTAGTTTTCTATCATTTTCACAAATTCTAGAAAGAAAAAAAAAAAAGATGAAGGCTGAAAAAGTCGTCTACTTGGGGCTAATTTAAGTGCTTATGCAGAACCACAAATTATACAGAGCTATACACAAATTTATATTCTCAAGCCATAAATAAAGAAGAGACTCTCTTGGGTCTGGGGGTATAGTTCAGTGGTAGAGCACATGCTTAGCATGTACGAGGACCCAGCCTCAACCCCCAGCAACTCCCCTGCAAGGTTTTTATGATTTTTAGAAAGGAGAAAAAGAAATCACAGACTACAAAAGAAAGAGAACAATTAATTAAATGACAAATAAGGAAACCCAAACCTTCAGCTGCACTTAGTTTCTTTTTTTTTAAATATATTTTTAGTTGTAGATGGACACAATACCTTATTTTATTTATTATTTTTTTAATGTGACGCTGAGGATGGAACCCAGTGCCTCACATGTGCTAGGCAAGCGCTCGTACCACTGAGCCACAACCCCAGCACCTGCACTTAGTTTCTGAACCCATGGCTCTGCTTCTCCAAAGCCCACCCCAGTTAAGCCAGGTCCACACCCCAGCAAAGCCAATGGAAGGAGCACAGAACAGCAGGCCAGGCAGCCACCACCATCTCCATGACATTGCTATGCAGGTGATGCCTATCGTGTGCCTGAGCTTCCTCTTCTGTTATGCTACCCCAAAAAAGAAGAAAGAAAAATGAAGAAAACAGTAAAATAAATAAATAAAGTTTCTGTGCCATATTTTCTTTTTATAAAAGAACTGAGTCAAACGTATGAATGCTACCCAACCATAAGGACTCCTCAACAAAGGTAGTTACTTTCTTGATTTCCTCTCTTAAAGAGTCCCATGAACACCAAAAATCAGATCATAAGTCCCTATTCTTAGATTATCTTCAATCTATGTATTTCCTTTAAATTGCATGCTAGTCTTCTTTTATTTAAAAAATTAGATTAAAAATTCACTGCCAGCTCAAACTCCAATGAATTCAGTTGCTTTATCTCCGAGGGCTGACGTAGAGTGATAAGTCCAAGGTCCCACTGTCTTTTAAAGGTCAAGGATGAGACAGCAAGGATGAGCCTGGCCTGCTCTATGTACAGGACTTTATGGACTCTGCCCCCTTAATAGTCTATGGACTCTTCACCCTTAATAGTCTGCTCAGAAATGAATGCTGCTATACACAAAAACAGGGAAAGAGGAGCAGCTAGTCAGATCAACACAAACCTATTCCCACTTCTGAGAAATCCCAAGGCACATTTTATGTGATGGTATATTTAAAAAAAACTGGAGCCGGGCGCAGTGGCACACACACCTGTAATCCCAGCACTTGGGAGCTGAGGCAGGAGGATTGCGAGTTCAAAGCCAGCCTCAGCAACTTAGCAAGGCCCTAAGCAACTCAGTGAGATCCTGTCTCTAAATAAAATACAAAATAGGGCTGGAGATGTGGCTCAGGGGTCGAGTGCCCCTGGGTTCAAGCCCCAGTACCAAATAAATAAATAAATAATAATAAAAAAAAACTGGAATGTAGATCAATGGTAGAGCACTTCCTACCATGCATGAGGCCCTGGGTTTGATCCTCAGCACTGCAAAAAGAAGAAAGAATACTTGGGAAGTGTTCAGGCAGAACACATTCAAACATTCCTATACTAATCAGAGAGGACAGCTAATAAACAACACATCACATATAATGTAAGCTTGAGTCAACGAGCTGAAGTCATGACAAAAATATGAGATAAAAAAGAGCCAAAAATATGAGCCCAAAATATCTTTGGCTCTCTTTTGCCTACTGAATTATGAGGCTTAGCAGATTCAAGTAGAGATCTGTGTACATAAAAGGTTAAATTCAGTTAAAAACTATAAGTAATTCTGAAAAGTCTTTAGGATCTAAAAATAAATGATTTCTCTTCTTTTTCTGGACATAATAAGTGAAAATGCCCTTAACTGAGTGCAAAAATCTGTAAGACAAAGAATTTCTCTTCCAGGAGAGATAAGAACATGAGTGTGAGTGCCAGTGTGAGGGGGCCTCTGAGAGGGACTCACCATCTCTGCACACACAAAACACTGGCTCAGCTTTCTCTTACACCAGACAGAACCCATGGGGACCCCAAAGATGCCTGCTCTGCCCTCTTGGCATCACTGCCTTTCTTTATCCGCACTGTTCTACAAACTTGACCTTCCAGGTGATCCACCCCTAAAGCTCATCTTGAACTGGGGTGTTGCTCAGAAGTGGAGTGCTCGCTAGGATGGGTAATGCCCGGGGTTCTGCACGTACACAAACACACACACAGAGCACTCATCTTGTAGGGTTTCAAGGGTTTTGTCTTTTTATCTTTCAAAAATACTTTTAAAACTTAGGTAAATAAAGTATATTAATAAAATGAAAAAACATTATATACCATCACCTGCTAAATTATAATACAAATAATACATGTAACATATTATATATAATACAAACTGTTTACCAAACATATGACCTTTTACCTCTGCAAGGCTTGACCTGTCACACCTGCACGAGGAAAGCACTGGAGGCCATCTCCAGTGGATTCCACCATCAGTCGTCATGGTTCCGGGCTGGGCGTCCTGTACAATCCTGTATTTATTATACGTACGAGGATATACCATGATTTCTGGCTTATGACACAACATGTTACCTAGGTGGATGTGAACCAGTGCTACTTTTTTAGGTAATTCACTAAAAGAAAAATCTGCAACTCTGCTGTCCATGGCTCTGCCCATCCCTCTAGCTCCTCCTGTCCCTCTGTCCCTGCCCCTCCTAGCACTGGCTGTCACTTCCTTGAACATGTCTATCCTACTGCTTCCTGCCTCTGAGCCTTTGGAAAAGATACTTCCTCTTCCTGGAGCACTCCCCACCTCTGTCACAAAGCTCACGCTGACCATTCTCTCACTTTGGTGCAAAATTCTCTTTCCAGAGGATCTGTTATGTCCTCTCACATGCACTTTATTTCTTTCTTTGTTTTGTGGTCCAAGGAATGAAACCAGGGGCAGTCTATCACTGAGCTACGTCCCCAACCCTTTTTATTTTTTATTTTGAGATAGGATCTCACTAAGTTGTCAAGACTTCCTCCTGTCTCAGCCTTCCCAGTTGCTGGGATTTCAAGTGTGTGATATCACACCTGGCTCACATACCCTCTCAATGCTTCCCTGGACTGATGTCTCTCTCCCACTAGACTGCAAACTCCATGGAGGGCAGAGCATCCGCATGCTCCCCATTAGGCCCTCAGCACCTAGCTCATGCCTAGCACTCACACAATCATTCAATAGACTTCTGGGCACCTCGTGCACATCAGGGACTGTGTGTAGGGGATGTAAGGGTTACTCCTAAATAAAACGGTAAGGCAAAGCCTCATTAAGAAATTTTGAGCAATCATTTGACAGAGGTGAGGTGAGAGAGTGTGAATCACTAAATATCCCGGCAAAGATGCTTCTGAGTGCAGGAAGAAGTGGGTGAAAAGGCCTGCAGCAGGAGTGTGCCTAGAAGAAGCAGGCACACAGCAGGCTGTCAATAATGACCTGCTGTAGCAACGAGTCAGCAGAGAAAGCTGTGTTAGTCACACGGATGCCAAGGTGGAGCTAAGTTTCCATCATGCAGTTTCTGGGGGCAATAATGAGCCATGTGGTCCACTGCACAAACACCTTCACATACGCCCCAGATCAACTTACCTTTCCTCACTGTCCCCTCCAACCAAACCTGCTTCTGCCACTGTGCTGGCTGTTCACTTCTTGGCCTGCCACACATTCAGCTGTAGCACTTCTACATAACTCAGACCTGTAGCCAGGAGGTGCCAACTTCCTCATTTTAAAATACATTCCCAGTGTACACATGAAGTGGCTTGAACTCCTGCTCCAAGCAAATTCTAAGGTGTGTTTCACTATAGGTGAACTACTGCCCTAAGAACTGAGTCAAATATGTGTACATGAAAATAGTTTATTGTCAAAAATCTCTTAAGGGATTTTAATAGTAAAGAGAAAATGAAAATACAGGGCTGGGGATATAGCTCTGTTGGTAGAGTGCTTGCCTTGCATGCACAAGGCCCTGGGTTCAATCCCCAGCACTGTGAATGAATGAATGAAAGAAAGAAAGAAAGAAAGAAAGAAAGAAAGAAAGAAAGAAAGAAAGAAAGAAGAATATGAAATACAGTCAAAGGATAAATGAAAAAGGTTTGTGTTCAAATCCTATAGGAATTTATTATAAAGAGAAAACAGGAAAATTATCCCTAGGGCCAATGAAAATGTGTAACAGAAAGACATGCTTCCAAAAGAGACGAAGACCACACCCAATGTGTCGAAATAAACTTGAGGAATTTAAGAGTAGGAACTTATGAGAGAACAGAAATCAGAAAAATTCAAAGGATAGTCCTCAGGAAAACATTAGAACTAAAAAATAATAATAATAATTGCACACACACACAATTTTTTTTTTCAGTATTGGGGATCCCAGGGGCACTCTACCACTGAGCTACTTCCAGTATCCCCCTTTTTTGAGACAGGGTCTCATTAAGTTGCCAAGGCTGGCCTTGAACTTTCGATCCTCCTAAGTCTCTGGGATTACAGGTATGTGCCACTGTATCCGACTAAGAAAAAAATCATTTTATAAATGAAGACTAAATTAGAAAGGATACAAGAATGGGTAAACATGCCCTGAGAGAAACAGACGATGAAAGAAGGTAAATTTTAAAACCAAAAAGAAATGAAGGCCTAGCATGTGCCAGGCCCTGGGATCACCCTCAGAAAGAATGTTTTAAAAGATCTGAAAGTGACACATACACAAGATTGGAAAAGAAGATCCCAGTAGGCATAACAGAGGCTCTCAGAGACAAAAACAAAAGTAACAGGCCAGAACAGTGCTGACAATTACAATTCAAGACGACTTTGCCAAAATAACCAAAAAAAGGGAGTAATACTGAAAGGACACCATATGTGTGAGAAAACAAATCTAAAACAACTAGCCTGAAGACAAAGCTCAGTGAAACTACAGACTTTAAAGAAAAATGTGTTTGGGGCATCCAGTCAAAGAGCACAAGTTCCATGCAAGGGGGAATAATCAAATTGCCAATATGCTTCAAGGGAAGTACTTCAAACCAAAAGAAAAGGAAATACATATTTAAGATACTCAACAAAAGACCATTTGAACCAAATGTTTTTATCTAAAAATCTGTATTGAGCTAAAGTGGTGTTTGAATCTAAAGTCTGGAGACAACTAAAACTCAAGAACTTGGGAAACACTGTGCCCATGACCCTTCCTACAAAACCAACTGGAGAAGATGCTTCAGGCCACCAAACTCACTGAAGACACATCACAAGGACTGACTTGGGGTATTCGAGGCTACTTACTGCAAGGCTGATCCACGGTGGTTACAGGGAGTGCATGCAGCACACAGGGCCATTTGCTCTGACGATGTAGATACAGGGCAATTATCAGAAAAAGGTGAGAATGCACAGGGCACACGAGAGGAGTAGGAGCCATCATGATGCTAGTGAGGGAACCAAACATTTTAAGTTTTAACTACTCTAAGATATTGAGATATCAAAGATTTAATTTCAGAGCAATAAACGATCATACCTATGTTTTAAAAGGAAATGTTTTTTAAAGATGCACACTGAATGTTACCAATGAATCTAACATGGGCTCTAGAATATGCTTTAAACAAAAGGGAGGGGGGTGTTTAGAGAGACGTACAGGACCATCCCCCATAGTGGTTCGAAGGGAGAGGGGAATACACAGGAGTCATAATTTCTTCTTTTTTTAACTGTATCTTTAAATTTTTTTCCACAATAAAAAGTTCAACCAAACCATCAACCTTATGGCAGCAGGCCTCCTCTGCCCCACCCATGTCCATCCCAAGGCCAGGAGACTGGCCATCACCATGATCCTCCCTCTGGTGACACACAATATGCCACCCTTTGATGTTCCAGCAGAGTTCTCCAGGTGGCTGACTAAAGTAAAGAATGTGTCAGAACATCACTCCACTTCCACTGCTTCAGCCCTACCAAGAGCTGCTGTAATGCACACTTTGGCAAACCTGGACACTTCCTTTTCTTCTCATATGAAAAACTAAGTAAAACAGAGTACTTGACAGATAATGGAGTAAGTCCTTCTCCCTCCCCTCAAGATTAATAAAGGCAAGGCTGTAGGAGGGACTCAGAGGCTGCTTTTGCTAAAAGCACCGACTCTTCACTCGGGCTTGCCTGATGGGTAACTAAAAAGCAGGATAAAAGTTTGGCATCTCTGCTCTCAAATTGCATCTATATCCTTGTGCTACCTTAAACTTTGCATCAGATTCCTGCTCCACTCTCTATACAGATATGTTAATCATTTAAGGAGTGTCTGGTAACCCTCCCACTTCAAGGCTGAAGACACCAAGATAAGAGTAAGTTTTTTCAAGATCTTTCAGGAACATCATAATCAACAGATTGTCAACTGTCACCTTTTACAACATCGTGTTCCAGACCACCAGAGCCAGGCCTAAACTGGAAGGAAGGTCCACTGTTGACCTAACTAGCTCCATTTTGCCTTTCTGACTTATTCTTTCTCTTAGTCTCTCATGTAGTCACTCTGGATTCCAGGAACAACAGATCTGATCAAGAGTCAAAACTAACTCCAAGCAGCAGCAACTCTCTAATTGCTAACAGTGTTCCACATGATCAATCCTGAGATAATGATCAACCAGAACACAGTCAGACCAAGATCGCCATCTACACAGGACCCTGACCTTTGCCTCTGTCCCTTCCCTATATACCCCCAAAGTTCTAGTCAGTACCTTAAAGACAGGACTTAGCACCCTGTTCCTCCTCAGTATAGCCATACTGAATAAATTCCTTTCATATCTCACCACTGCTTTTTTCTGTTTGGTCTTTGATGCAAGTGGCAATACCTGGTCTGATGCAGCTCCCAAAAGCCAAGATTCTGACCTGGGACTCCTATAACAGGGCCTAACCCTTGGCTGAGACATGGTGTCCCGAATTTGGCTCCTGAGGAACTTCCACACTCAGAGTATCAGGGACTCAAAGACAGCAGAGCAAACACATCCCCAAACCCATGTTCTTGCAGCTGTTTTGTGAGGCACACCAGGGTTGTCCAAAAAAATGTTATGCGCTGCAGGTCCCCACGCCATCCAGTCCTCCAGTCTGGCAAATATGTGACACATGGTAAGATCTGTACAGTCACACGTCGGTAAATAAACACACAGGACTGATAAATACCAGTTCCCAACAACAGAGAAACGTTTCTGCTTTCCACTCAGAATATTTGTTAAATTTTACAAAGGAGCTAAGTCTAAGATAAAAATAGTCCAGCAAGTAAAAACAAGAAAAGCCCAAATGCCAACACTACAGGAAGATCTCTAGCCACAGATCTGATGTGTACCACACCAGGAACCAAACAGAACCCTGGTGGAGGTGAAGAGGGGTATAGAGGTTCCACCTTCTAGAAATGTCTCCTTACCAGATCTCAAGTGTTCAAAATAAGAGCCAGCTTAAAGCCAGGGCTGAAAAGCAGCAGGGGGCTAGGGCTGTCCTATTAAGAGAAAAACCACACCCCAAACCTGTTCTGCAAATGGGTGTGAACAAGAAGAAACAAATCAAAGACAAGAGAAATGGCAAAGAGAAACTGACCAAATGCACTGTTTTAACAACTTTCTCATTCAGATTTAAGAAAAGCAAATTTGCACCCATTTGCTATTCACAAAAAAAAGATGCCCAGCAACTCAGAAAGAAGGGAGGTAAAGGATAGAAAAAGATGACGGGACAGACACAACCAAAATAGGACATGCTGATGTGACTAAATTAGATCAGATAAAAATGAGCTCAGGACAAAAAAATAAAATAAATATATGTGTGTGTGTGTGTGTGTGTGTGTATAAAACAAACTACTAATTAGAACAACAGCATTGAACTATGCAAAACAAAAATGTCAGAATTACAAGGAAAAATCAACGAGTTCTCAACTACAGTAAGTTAAAAATATATGTCTGGATTACAAACTTACAGATCAAGCTAACAAAGATAATTAGCAAATATAGAAAACTGGAACTGCATTAGTAAGTCTGATCTGCTGGAAGTACAGAACTCTATCCTTACCAGTTAGAAAATAATACTTTCAAGCACTCTTGGAATTTTTACAAAAACTAAGTCATCAAGCAAGACTCAACAAACACCACCAGCTACCTTAACCACGTTCTCTGACCCAGCACAACAGCATCAGAACCGAGGGGGGTGAGTACGAATGAGAACAATCTTCACTTTCTGCCCCATTTCTCTCACGGTCAGATAAGCCCATCCTCCCACTGACCTAAAATTAATATTGCACGTATGGAGAGAGCAAGCTGACGCAGGAAGAGCTACATATTTATCCAGAACATGGAAAGACAGGACATTTAAAAGCAAAGACAGCACAGGCCACTGCAGGAGGAAACTACCGGCTTGTCCCTGTGCCCCTTAGGAGACACACAAAGACTAGGCAGACAAAGGATGCAGTCACTGGGGATGCAGGGAGGTCCTGAGACAACACAAGTCATCGATTATAACTGGTAAGTAGAATTAAAATTCTCATTTTTCTTAGCCTAAGACACTTAAAATACTACACGAACTCTTGCTTTTCCAGGGCAACCACCTAGTTATAAATCGTTTTGCTCTTCCTTATCAGTATACTCTCAAAGAGCAGAGGCCTGAGGCCGAACCGGCTTGTTATCACACCCTTGGTCCATCACTGGCAGTTTAGATAATCAAGATTCACTACCAGGTACACTTCCCTGTCCAAACATGAATTATGAAAAAGAGCCTCAATCCAAGGGGCAGCTGTTCACTGCTGCTGCTTAACTGCAACATTACAATTACTTGATTTATCAAGATAAGAACACAAAGATCAAGCTTAACAGAATCACTTTTCAAAATCTTGCAAGCATTTCACAGGGGGAAGGACAAGAGGGAAAAATTCCCTTAATGAAAATTAGGAATCTAATGAAATTTTAAGGGAAAACTCTTTTATTTACTTAAAATACTGTAGTAACTATTTTACCTCTACATATATATATATATAAAAAATTTCCCAATCAGCATTTGGTTAAAATGGCTCTGAAGCAGTATTAAAAACTAAGTTATCAGAGCTGGGGTATAGCAAGACAAGCACAAGGCCCTGGGTTCAACCCCCAGCACTGCAAAAAAATAAAATAAAAAAGAAAAGAAAAAGAAAAAAACCAAACAAACGAAAAAGCACTAAGTTATCTAACTGCTACTAAAAATTTCTCCAATGGGTTACAACAAAAAATCAGCCCCTGGTACCACTTAGCTCCTGCTGTGGTTTTTATGTGTATCTTTCCTTATCCTCATCTGTTAAATTTTTCTATTACCAGACATCATGGTATTATCCTACACATAAAACAAAATTCTTTCTTCATCTGTATATCAAAATGCAGCTCTCCTTTAAGCACTATAGCCCAGCTTGGCACATGAAAGAGGGAAGAAGGGGGATGTAATTTCATGAGAAAAGAGGATTTAAATATTGACCAATTTTTAAAGTCTATGATAGAAACTACTGTTGCTAATAAAAACATGAAGGTGGGTGTTCAATGGAGCATGCGCTGCTGCTCCTGAAGTTATCCAGAATACTTACAGATCATCTCACGGCAGAATTTCTATGTGAAGATCTCTGTGGGAAACATCCAGACAGCACCTTGAGCCAGTCTCACTCAATGTAACCTCTACAGATGAGGAGGGAAGGGCACCAATGGATAAAGATGCACCATGAAATGACGGATGCCCCTACCCACCTGAAGATAGGATGTCTGGGATTTCAGACCAGGTGTAAAGCTGTTCAAGATTTGTCAGTTTCCAGTACTAAATACTAATATGGTTTCACCGATAAAACAATCAAAACAGGGGCAAATCTCTGGAGACAGAAGGTGGGGCACCAATGGTTTTCAGATCGAGGTAGGGTGCACAAGTTCCATTCAAATGAAAGCCAGTGCAGCAAATCAAAGGTGACTGCAGAAGCAGCTGCCAGACAGATGAGTGAAGGCAGTGGCATGCAGCTGTGCACTCTGCTGGGGCACAAGAGGGTCCCACTTGGCTGACCATCATGTTCATGTCACCCTCTCTTCAGATTACCCACCTGCAAAGCGACCACACCTGTTGACCACAGAGTAGAGCCACTCAATGAATCCAAGGCCCAGATCAGCTCAACAGACCTCAAAGCAACACTCTGCTTAATTATAGGCTCCACCAGGAAGATGGTGCTGTGTGTCACATGTACAGAGGTGAAAAGGAAGACTGCATAAGGACACCGCATGTTCTCACTTTGATTTCAACCAAATTTGCTACATGTAACTTTTTCCTAGTGCTGTCAAAGAATTAAACATAATGTCCACTGCTTTTCATTCTTCTCCCATCTCAGGTCCCTTCCTTTCTAAAGGGGCCAAGGTGCAAAGACAGAATGCAGCTGAAATGAACAGACTGATAAAGTAACCACACATTCAGATTTTCTCAGAGCTCATCACCCATAACAAAAGTGAAGGTAGAATTCCATGAGAAGAGGATGCAACTGCAAAACAAGGTACGAAGAAATGGGGCTGGGGTATGGCTCAGGGGTAGAACACTTGCCTAGCAAGCCTGAGGCCCTGGGTTCAATCCCCAGCACTATTAGAAAGAAAAGAAAAAAAAAATAGCATCATTTTCAATTAAAGTCAAACTCAACCATTGCACCCAAAGTCTCCATTCTCCTAATGACCCAGCACTTGCAGCTATGGTCTATGCCAGGGCTAAGCTGCCTACTGGGCCAGGAGAGGCTGTAGGGAATCCATTTTTGTAGCATTGTTCCTATGGGTCAAGAAAAAGAATGACTCCTGAAGTCCTGCCATAGGTACCTCTTCCTTAAAAACAGATAGGAAGCAGGCAGCCCAGAATTCCTTTTCCCTAAGGGATTTAGGCTGCATATCCTGGAGGAGAAATGAAGGTAGAAAACAACCAACAGTCAAGTCTTGTTAGAGTCATGTTCTTTCAAGTCTCCCTGAGCACTGCACTGTGCTCATGGAACCGTTGTTCCTGGGGAAATACAGAGTTAGGTTCCTGCGAACCTCTGGTCACATTCTGTCAACTGCTCAATATGAACCTTGTTTCATGCTGTCCCTGTCTAAAGACACCTCGTTTAATATCTGACGCTGGCTCACTAACCCTGCACTCTTGATCAGCAGCATTAGCTCCCCCGGGAGTGCAGCTTGTCTAATGCATTTTCACCATGAGGCAGGTCACAGCCTTCTTGTACTTCAACGCTATGTTTTGGGACCATCTTTTATAGCAAAATCACCAAGGAGAAGCATAAAATTCAAAAAAACATGGCACTAATTAGACAGGGAAAGGACACTTGCTCAAAATCTGAGAGCTAAAACTCAGAGGCAGCGCATCCACTGGTTCGGCCTCAGCTGGGAAGGAGCGCCTTGGGCAGCTCAAGTCTCCGCTCTGCCTGTCTGAGAAGGACCATGAAAGCACTCTGAGCTCTGCGTTTGAAGTTACAAAGAAAGCTGAGCTCGAGAGCAAATCCACAAGGACAGAGTCTGAGAATAATGAGGACTGACTGTGCTCTTCACACCAGGACCCAACTAACTTCCCTGACTGAGCCTCAGAATAAATCCCTGTCCAACCTCAGCTTATAGCAAACACTCCTGCTGTGGCATCCTTGTATTATTTCTGAACTCACTCCAAAGAGAACCTCTAGAACAGAAGGCTGCTCTACTCACCTAGGAACTGGGACCTGAGAGGCTCCAAGGAAGACTCCTTACTGCATTGATAAGAGATTAATTAGAGTGGCACTCCAGCTGCAGGAAGCCATAAGAAAGAAAACTAAAAATCCTTTTGGCAGCAGTTTTTTTAACCCTTTGGTCAAAAGGTACAGAAGTGTCACTTTACCCCATGGCAAAGGTGGTCCTGGGGGAAAACCGACCCAAGACCCCCAAGCCAGGCTTCCCTGGCTCCAGACTCCAAAGGCTCCGTCCTCTGTGCCAGGCTCCTATCTGCGGCCATGCTGCAGGAGGGCTATGCCGTGGAAGCCGATGCCAATCGGACCACGTTACTGAGCATGAATAAGCGTTTAAGGACAAGTTTTACTTGAACTTGGGAAAGTGGATTGGTTGTCAGAACAACAGCACCATCTTCTGGTTGGTGAAATGCAATTAGGACGTATAGTCACATCTGAAGTTAACCCAGAAGGGAGGCAAACTAAAAAAAGTTGTTTCAGACAAGTACAGTGGCACATAACTATAATCCCAGCAACTCAGGAGGCTGAGGCAGGAGGATCACAAGTTTGAGGCCAGCTTCAGCAATTTAGCATGACCCTGTCTCAAAATAAAAAGGGCTGGGGGTGTAGGCCAAGTGGTAGAGCACCCCTGGGTTTAACCCCTGGTACCACCAAAAGAAACCAAAGCAGTTTCCACAAAACCTAAACAATAAAACATCCTCATAGAACACTTCCAAAATAGAAAAAGTTTAACTGCAAGTCACTCCATAGTGGCCACTTCCCACCTCTCAGCCATATTGTGCGCCTCATCCTGTGAAGAGAACTCCTTACCACATCACTGAAGCCATGCACATCCCTGGGCATACAAACAGGTTCTTTGCTGCTCACAAAGTTCAAATTTGAGGCAGATAGCATAATGCATATGAAATTTCATTTTAATTATTTTACCACTTTTTGGTACTAGGGATTGAGCCCAGGGGCATTTTACTATCATTTCCAGCCCTTTCCAAATTTTTTTTTCAATTTTGAGACAGGCTCTAAGTTGCCAAGGCTGGCCTTGAACTTGCAATCCTCTGCTTCAGCCTCCCAAGTTGCTGGGAGTTGCTAGAGCTGTAAGAGAAGATGATATTGGAGTTGGGCCACCACACCTGAATTACATCCTCCTTTCTTATGGCTTGAGCAAGCTAAGGAACAGAAAGATCAGTTCCTGAGCGCTCAGCAGCAGTTTTATTCCTCCAAAGTACAAGATTCCATGGCAGATCGTGGTGATGAAATATTCCAGCCTAAGGTTCCAGTGGGGCTCCTGCCACTCCCTGCAGGAATCCACACCATGAGACCTGTCAGTGAGAACTGACAGCTGCAAAAAGTCTCTAAACTCTACCAGAGGAGACCCCAGCAGCTGGTTTCCAGGTCTTCCCTCTTCAGTGCAATGGGCCCCACCCATTGATCAAAAGGCTCTTGAGTGTGACTCGCCCTGACTGTGCCCATTAGGTGAGCCACGTATCCTCCTCCCTTGGGGAGCACCAAGCAAGGGGGACTGGAGAGGGACCGGATTCTTCTATGGCAATGTTCCTCCTGGTGAAAAGCACAGACATCTCCTCCTGTGCATGGGGGTGTAAGGGTGAAAGGAATGAGCAATTCCCCAAGATGTGTCTGCATGGATCCTGACTGGTCTGGAGCTAAGAAGTGCCAAGGAGTGAGTGCTTTGCCAGTGACTTTCGTTTCCTCTCCCGACCACTAACACCTGCCACTGTGTCTTTGCACACATGGAGAAGTTCTTCATTAAATGAAGTCTTCACTTGTCTCCTAAACCATCTGAGTTCAAATATTTTTGACCATGACCCACAACTAGATGGGTTATTATTACAACAGTATATATGTGTATCTGTATGTATAGATTTAACACTGAAAAAAAATGTTACATTTAAAAAGCAGAGCTGGGGATATAAGCTCAGTTGGTAGAGTGCTTGCCTCACATGCACAAGGCCCTGGGTTCAAAGTACAAGACTCCATGGCAGATCATGGTGATCTGCACCACACACACACACACACACCCGAGCGCAAAAAAAAAAAAAAAAAAAAAAAGAATCTACCTATGTTACCTGGGACACTAACATTTTCTTCTAACTTCCTTTTCTGAAATGCTGGTCACCACTCACTCAGATGATTTCACGACCCACTGAGAAAGTATGATGCACGGTTTGAAAAAAATGGTCATAAACATCCACTGGTGGTGTTCCCTCCTCTTTTCTTTTCTCTCTGCTAATCCAGGACTGACCCTTTCACCAACAGCCAATTAAGGTTTCTCCTCAAAGCCTTCCACAACTCTGTGCCCAGCACTGTCCCACAGACCAAGGATGCAAATAAAGTTTGACACATATACCCCACTTCAAGTGGCAGCGACTATGGTAGGACATGTTAACACTAGTTGACATGCTTTAGCACGGGCGTCCCCTTCTGCAAACCCAGGAGCATGGCTACCTGTATTCTTCTACTTATTCTTGGGTCATTCATCCCCTACCTTCACGTGCTCCAGCACCGTCTGCATAAACAGCATTTAAATGTTTGTCGAAAGATGACTCCATCTAGCAGGGTTTCTTTTTTTGCAATCTTGTTGGTCATAGCTTTCATGAACTCTAAATTAGGAACTGAAGTGCACTGTCACCAATTCTTGGAAGCCAGGGCCCATTTATTACTCTATGTAGCATTTATAGATGTGGCAGGTTCCCAGATAAATTCAATTTGGCCTCAGTCTCTTAGAGGAGGCTATGAACCAGAGTAAACACAAAGACCAACCTTTCAGACATTTAAAAATAAACAGGACCGGCTTGAATATGTCCACCTAGTGCAGCTGTTTTTTACTCTGTTACAGCGCAACCTACACACATGGAAAAGAGTGCCACCAGGATGCCACCTTTGACAGTGACTGAGCTCTCTGAGGGCAGCTCCCTGTTTGATCAATTTGGTACTGGATACCCCAGAAACCCTTTTTTTTTTTTTTTTTTTTGGAACCAGGGATTGAACTCAGGGACACTCGGCCACTGAGTCACATCCCCAGCCCTATTTTGTATTTTATTTAGAGACAGGGTCTTACTGAGTTACTTAGGGCCTCACTAAGTTACTGAGGCTGGTTTTGAATTTGTGATCCTCCTGACTCAGCCTCCCAAGTCGCTTGGACCACAGGTGTGCACCACCACGCCCAGTCCCAGAAAACCTTTCTGGAGTTTTGTTTTGTTTTGTTTTTTCTTTTTCTTTTTTTCCTTGCAGAACTGGGGACTGAATCCAGGGCTTCTTTCATGTGAGGCAAGTGCTCTACATTGAGCTTCATCCCTAGTCCATTTATTATTTTTATTTTAAGACAGGGTCTTCAAAGTAGCTGAGGCTGGCCTTGAACTTGCAATTCTCCTGCCTCAACCTCCTCTGGAGCTAGGATTTCAAGTGTGCACCACAAGCCCAGCTCAACCTTCTATTTTTAACACACAAAACCTGTGTTTCCATCTTCTAACTCTCCCTCCTGCCACTCCCTCACACCTATCCTCTGCCAAACCAAAGGGTGTGCTGGTTCAACCCCTCACCACGGCTCAGCCCTCCTCCACAGGCCACCTCCAGCTCATTCCTGGAGGATGAGCACAGGCTCCACTGACTCCAAGAAGTCTTCCCTGCTGACCCTCTCCTGCACCTCCATGCAGCCTGTGCCAGCCCTTCCGCTCTCCATCACTGCACTCAGCACCAGGGGATGCACTGGTAATCTGACTGGCTATCTGAAGAAGACTCCTGCATCTCCTTTCCCCACCTAAATCCAGCCCCTCAGTCCTTCAAGAGGAGGCAAAGACTTATGCAAAGAGTAACCCTGCGGGTTTTAAGGGAAAGTCATCCTTCAAAAACTTTAAAAAAAATACCTTCTTGTGGGCTGGGGATATAGCTCAGTTGGTAGAGTGCCTGCCTTGCAAGCACAAGGCCCTGGGTTCAATCCCCAGCACCACAAAAAAAAAAAAAAAAAAATTCCTTCTTAATTAATCTCTTTTCTGTTGTCACTGTAAAGAACACTGAGTGTAAAAACCATAAGGTAATTAGCAACACTCAATGATAAATCAATAAGGAACAAAGGGTTTACACTCCACATGAAAATACAATTACAAAAATGCATGCCTAAACGTGCCCCTGCTCACAATATAATGTGATTAAAACTTATTTTGGAGGTTAATAGATAATTAAAATTAGTGATGTTCCTCAACTAGCTCATTTTATGCTATGAAAATCTGCTTTCTTTCTCTCAATATTAACTACATAATAACATAAGGAATTTGTGGGGGGGAATTCAAAGTTTCATATTAACACATCAGTGTCTTTTCTCCGTTCCTTTTCCCAATTCTGAAGTAGCTGGCTCCCTGACCTCTGATACAATCTGCAAAGGAGTCTCTCTGAAGCTCCTGTACATCACTTCAACTCAAGGGTAAGGGACACTCCCGCCAGCTGGATGATGGAATATAAACTTTTGTTACTTAACAGTTTTTCTAGGTCATGTCTGGCTTTACAATCGTACCACCTGAGAAACACTCATTAGCACCCAGAGGCACTAACATAGGGTACAGAAGTTCAGGTGAAACTTGGGCTCCAGAGCTCAGGCTGCCACTGTCATTAGTGACAACATGGCACTGATCTAGCATTTGCTGGCACTTCTGCCACACATAATGAAGTGACATTCATCCTGCTACCTAAGTGATGGTTCGTCTTCTTTCCAAGATAAACAAATACACATTTCCTAAGAGAAGACAGGCTGTAAAAACACTCGACAGTGGAAATATTGTCAGTGAACATCACAAATCAAAAATGTTCAATATTTACCTTTTCAGAATATATGTTTATACCAAAAAAACTGGAGGAAAATTCAAAGAAACCAATCACATAAATTTCATGATTAGAAAAAGGATGCCATAAAGTAATTTCAGCCAATCACAAGAAAGGACTACCTACTAGCCATATCAAGAGTTTTAAAAGCAAGATTTTTTCCTTTGCTGTGCTCCTTTTTCTACGAACAAAAATAAATTATCATTTATTAATAAAGAGGGGGAAGTGGGAGTGCTTCTGAGTGGTACAGAACACACGCAGCATGTGAAAGGCCCTAGGTTCTATTCCCATAACCACAAAACAATCAACACTGTGGGAAAATGAGTTGCTTGTAGTTGTTTAAGAATATCATCACAGGGCTGGGATTGTGGCTTAGTGGCAGAGCACTTGCCTAGTATGTGTGAGGCACTGGGTTCGATCCTCAGCACCACATGAAAATAAATGAATAAAATAACGGTACTGTGTCCATCTGCAAGAAAATATACTTAAAAAAAAAAGGAATATCATCACAGACCTAGTGAGTTCACTTCTTCAGAATTTAAGAAAATAATCAGAGATATAGATAAGGAACGAAGTGCAGATGCTCATTAAGTATTCATTTAAAGTAAAAAAATTGTATATAACTTAGACATCCAAAAAAAGATACAGCTAAATAAGTTATGCCTATCTATACAATGAAAGAGAATGCACCCATTGAAAATGTGATGCAAGGGGCTGGGGCTCAGTGGTAGAGTGCTTGCCTAGCACATGTGAGGCACTGGGATCAATTCTCAGCATCGCATAAAAACAAGTAAATAACATAAAGGTATTGTGTCCATCTACAACTAAAAAAAAAATTTACAAAAAAGAAAAAAAATAAAATGTGATACAAATACTGATCTAAAAAGTCAAATATCTAAAAGGAAAAACTAACCAAATTATTACTAGCATTCATATCTAGGTTGTGAGACCATGGCTGAACTGTTTTCTCCCTTCTACTTTCAAGTATTTTTCACATTGTCAACAATGAATTTGATTTACTTCTAAAATTGGAACCAAGAGGACAAAACAAAAGCATTCTTTTTTACAAGTGACAGTGCAACTTGACAGATTTACAGAGTATTCTGATAGTATATCAAAAAGTAAACATTCTTAGATACAGACAACAGGCCCTAAAACAAACACCCTGTGTCAGTGGTCTGGATGAGAAACAAGGTGTCGGCACTTGGAAATCCAGCGCCTCTCAAGCACAGCTGCTCCTGCTTACACGGTACCTGACACACTGAGCACCGTGCCACCTGAGGGCTGGTGATTTCCACTTTTGTGCTAACTTGCCCAGGTTGGACTTAAAATTTGCAATCTTCCTGCCTCAGCTTCCCAAGTAGGTGGGATTCCAGGTGAGCAACACTGTGCCCACCCTAACACTGGTAAGTGTATATCAAGGACTTAAGGATCCTACTCTGGCAGCTCTGTTCTCATACCAGATAATGCCTGAAGAATGCTAGTTAGGCAGAATCCAAATTACTGTCACACTCTTAACTCCACCTGATGCAGATTTCACAGCAGAGATAAGACTGCAAATTCTTAAGATCAAACACACTAGGGGAATAGGAAAACAAAAAATTCTTAATAAATGTTATTAAAATTCTCCCTAGTGGTTTTGATGGATTAAGTGATTTAGAGAAAAAAATTTAGTCAGTTGTTCTTCCAAGTTTTCAAATCAGAAGACTGCTGTACAACCAGGCATGGTGGTACATGCCTGCAATCCTAGCAACTCAGGAGGCTGAGGCAGGAGGATCATAAGTTTGAGGTCAGCCTCAGCGACTTTGTGATGACTCTCTCCAAATAAAAAATAAAAAGGGCTGGGGATGTGGCTCAGTGATTAAGTGTCCCTGGGTTCAATCCCACTACCAAAACCAAAAAACAAAAAAATGTAGAAGATAGTTACACAAAGCATACATTCACTCTCATCTTCCGAAAACTTTTCCTGTAGCCAAGTTTAGTCCTCTATAAGCCACCAGTAAAAATCATGCCTATATAGAAAGAAATACATTTGTTTCCAGGATCCAGTGCTTAGGGGGGAAAAATCCTATGTCATTAAAATCCACAAAGTAAATTATCAGCATCTTCCCTCTAAAATAAGTTTTTCCGCCCCCCCAGTACTGGGGATTGAACTCTGGGGTACTCGACCACTAAGCCACATCCCCAGCCCTATTTTGTATTTCATTTAGCGACAGGGTCTCACTGAGTTGCTTAGCACCTCGCTTTTGCTGAGGCTGGCTTTGAACTCGCTTGCAATCCTCCTGCTTCAGGCTCCCAAGCCCCTGGGATTATATCACCACACCTGGCTTAAGATAAGTTTATTTAATAAAAATCTTACTTTAAAATTACTTTAAAATAAAATTACACTCATTTATCTATGCTAAATTACTAATTCAAAGTGCTTGTTGTAAGCCAATTCCACACGCGACTTAGGACTAGGAAAATGAACATGCAAGGAAAAACACCACCATTTGGTTCTTTCTTGAATATTTTGTGTATTTCCTCTTTGACAGAAAAGAAATATGACATGCTAGCCAATTAAAAAAAGACACCACAAACAGAAGCAAAGACATCAACTACCTTAACACTGTGTATGATGTGTATGTGAAATCAAATGAACTTAAGTCACTTTACATCAGTCAAAGGAGATAAATGACATTTTTTTTCCTAAGATTTTTTAGATGGTGGAATGAGACAGACATCACTACCCCATGTACATGTATGATACACGAATGGTGTGACTCTACATCATGTACAACCAGAGAAATGAAAAGTTGTACTCCACTTGTGTACAATGAATTAATAAAATAAAATATTAAGCCACTTCCATGAAAAAAGATTTTCTTAAAATATTATTAAACAAAGAGAAAGAAGTAGTGTGAGCATGGTACAGCTCTATAGCAGAAGATGTGAAGCAAAAAGCAGATGCTGGAAGGGCAACAGTTTAAAAGCACAGGTAGGGGGGTGCCTCCTCCCAAAGGTAACAACTGTAAGCTCCAAGAAAATGCCAGAATGACTCATCTGGGCACCCGGGAACATGGATAAAAACTAATAGATTTTGGAGGGGAATCAAAAAATTGGAAGAAGCAAACTGGCTCAGAGTGGATTCCTGGGTTGTGTGTGTGACTGCCCAGAGGTTAACTCTGGTTTATGGGCTTGGGCTACCTACAACTCTGACAGAAAGTCCCCTCTTTCTTACACAAGGAGGAAGCATGGGGCAGCCAGAGGCAACAGAGGATGAAAAAGGAATTTTAGAAAAAAGGAAACCTGACAAGGGGAACCCCAGATTTGGTGTGTAGCCTCAGATTAGTCTTTGGCTGACTGTTAATCCTGGATGCAGCAGACTGAAAGCAGTCTGAGCTAGGATCCACTCCCACCCCTGCCACACACACACAGGTATGAAAGCACTTACAGTCTCAGACTAAATAAGTTAAAGGATAAAACTAAAAGAAAAATGACAATACCCTTCTGAGACACATAACCAAATCCAGAGTCTCAACAAGAGAATATTCACCATGTCCAGGAAACAACGTCAAATCCCTACCTGCAAAGGTCAGGAAAACAGACTACTCAGGGCAAAGCTGTCAACAGGTGCCAACGTCCAGGTGGCGCAGACAGGGGAATGACTAGAATGACTAGATAAGGACTTCAAACAGCCTGCTCCAAGTTCAAGGAGGTGAAGGAACATAGGGCTCAGAATAAAAGAAAGGAACAGAATGAATAAAAATAAACTGAATGGAAATAAGGCACTGAAAAACTCAACATGGATGGTCCCTGGCTCAACAGTTCAACCTGACAGTTGTTCAACTGTCTGGGTACAAAAGCATACCCATATAACATTCTGTTTTCCACTTTAAGTACAGTATTCAATAAATCATATGAGATATTCAACACTACTATAACATAGGCTTTCCCATGAGATGATTTTGCCCAATCATAGGCTAATCTAAGTGTTCTGAGCATGATGAAGGTAAGACAGGCTGAGCTTTGATGTTCATTAGTCTAGTCATATTAAGCACATCTTCAACTTAACGATATTTTCAATTTACAATGAGCTTATCAGGATGCAATCCCACTTTAAGCCAAGGAGCATCTGTATATGATATAAAAAATGCCCTGGGGGCTGGGGTTGTGGCTCAGGGGTAGAGCGCTTGCCTAGTATGTGTGAGGCACTGGGTTCCACTGTCAGTACCACATAAAATTAATTGAAGTCATGAAAAAAAATGAAACATTACGAAAAAATTCACTGCATAGGCTTAATAGCAAAGAGAATAAGGATGACAGAGTAAAAAGTATGTGAGTTTGGAGACTGAAATTATCTAATTTGAACAACAGAAAGAAACTAGAAAAAAATGAATAGAGCATCAGGAACTCCTAGAATAACAATGAAGGGTCTCCTACATATGGGTAGTTGGAATCCCCGAAGGAGAGGCAAGAGAATATAGAACAACAAAAAAAAATTTCTGAATGTCTAAAAACTTCCAAATCTGACAAAAGACATGAATCTATAGATTCAAGAAGCTCTGACAATCCCAACAAGATGGTCACAGAGGAGAAGCTGAGGGTGAAGTACATGTAGAACATGCTCTAGGCCCTGGCTGTAGTCTATGAGACGTGGTAAAAACGAACTATAAATGGACAGTGAAAAGATAAAGATAATAAAATTTTTAAAAGCAATTACCATTAAATTAATGCAAAAAGATAAAACTACAAAGTCAAGGGAAAATTAAAAAGGAATTCTTTTTTAAAAATTCATATAAGACAAAAGAAATAGAAAAGGGATAAACAAAGGAACAAAACAAATAGGGAATAAACAAAAACAAATTTTAAAGTAATAGCCTTAACCAGATCAATAATGACATTAAATTAGACTAACCACTGCAATTACAAGTCAGAGTTATCAGAAAGGATAAAAAAGGAAGACTAAACTAAGTATACACTGTCTACAATAAACACATCTATAATACACACAGGCAGACAGTAAGTGGAGGAAAGGGTACATTGAAAACACAAAAAGTGCTAAAAAATGGAATGATTATATTAATATTTGATAAGGAAGACTTAAAATTAGTAGTATTACCAAAGACAAAGAGGGACACTTAAAATAATCTAAGGGTCAATTCATCACCAAGATAAAACAACTAAAAGTATACATGTACTTAGTAACAGCTTCAAAATACATGGTATGAAAACTGACAAAATTAAACAGGAAAATAGAGAATTCTGAAATCACAGGAGATTTTAACACTCCATCTCAAAACTTGATACAGCTACTCAATAAAAAAATTAGTAAGGACACAGACTATATGAATAACACTGATGTGTAGGGATCAAACCACACACTAGAAGATTTGTTCTTTCTAGGTACACCTTGTATATTCAGCAAGACAGACCTTAAACTTGACTACACTTGGATATAAAACACAGAAGGGCTGAAATCACTGCAATCTCTAATCAAACAGAGTTAAATTACACATTAGTAGCAATAAGAAATCAAGGATATCCTAACCATTTGGAAATGAAACCATACATTTGTAAATAATCAAAGGTCAAAAGAAAAATAAGAAAACTCTTTTTAACCTAATGATAATGAAAATACAAATACAATTTGCGGCACAGAAAAAGCATTGCTCAGAGGACAATTTATAGCTTTAAATGTTTTCATTAGGGAAAAAGAAAAAGTCAAGTTGGGCCAGGGTTGTAGTTCAGTTGTAGAGTGGGTGCCTAGCATGTGTGAGTCACTGGGTTCGAGTCTCAGCACTGCATATAAATAAGTAAAACAAAGGTCCACTGACAACTTAAAAAAAAAAAAAAAAAAAGGTCAGGTCAATGACAAGAGTCAGTCATGTGCTCGCTGCTGGCTCAGTATGAGAGGCCTGTGCACCCAGGGGAGATGGGGTGCAGCTAAAAGCAAAACCTGGGCTGGGAAAACCTGGGAACTGCTTGCGCGTCTCGTGTTTCCTTACACCTGGCAGGTGGTGAGAGCCTTACTGTCAGAGTTTAAGCACAACTCTGAGAAATTATTAGCTAACCACTGAACTACTCTGACCTAGGGATAACCTATAGGAAGCCAGGCTTAAAATATTTCAGAAGAATTTGGAAAAAAGAAAAACAACAACAACAAAAAACTAGTCATATAAGGTTCTACCTAAAGAAATTAGAAAAAGAGAGCCATGTAAACCCAAAGGAAGTAAAAAGAAAGAAATCTTCAAAAAGGCAGAAACCAAAAAAAGAGCCCAGAGCAAACAACGGAGTAACATGAACTAAGCCAAAAGCTGGCTCTTTGAAAAGATCAACAAAATTGGTCCCTAGCTAGAATAATCAAGGAAAAACAAGAACACAAATTATCAATATCACAAATGAAAAACATTTATGACTGAAGATTTTGTAAACAAGAGTAAGAAAACACACAGGTGAAATTAAAGTTATAAACAGACTTTAGCAAACTCAGTGCTGAATGATCACCTTCAAAGAGTTGTAGCCAAAGCTCTAATAGTTATCTGTTCAGCACAATCAAAAGCTGTGCTTTTCAAAGTATACTTTAATATAAGTGCACTCAAACTTAGGACGATGTGAAGCCAAGATCTTCCCCCATCACAACAAATCATCTTCAAAGCACACCTAAGTCAGCACACTGGGAATTTACACAACTGTCTCAATTTGGGCATGCTTTACAAAACAACTGTTCAATTTCTACCTCTTCTAAAGTGCCTTTATCTATTTCTGCTTTTTTTTTTTAATTTCTTGTAGTATTCAGTGTGCTCCAATGTCCAGTTTTCAAAATGAACAAAAAATCTTATTTTTCTCAAGCCATTTCTATAAAAATTATGAGGTAATATCTTCTAATGCACTTAAAACAATGTCCAAATACTGAGTATGATAAAACAGTATGACACTTGAAACATCACTGAGCTATTCTCTCACTGAACAAAACTGTATTAGAAATATAAAAATCCTAACTATGAATACGCTTTCAGATTTGACCACTGTGGGTGATTTCTTAATGACTTTGAGAACAATTCTCCAACAATGAGGGTCAGCCATCTTCTCCATGCCCCGAGTCCCACACTGGCCACGCACTGTGGCATCTGATTAGTCGGAGGGGAAGACAGCTTGGCACAAGACTTGCATGGGCATCACTGATCTGAACACCCCAAAGCCAGGAACCTGTATCTCCACAGTCGCAGCAAACAAAAAACAACAGGAATCAACCAAATGGTGCTGTTCAATGAAGGGTTTTAACAACTGACACACTAACACTTCCTACAAGAAGAGAACTTTCATATTCAAGAAGTTGGAAAATGGCTTTGGAATTCTTGATTAGAATTGGTAAAGCCAAGAAAAAAAGACAGGTGTCAGTTACAAAGGAACTCCTTAAATACAAATCAAAAACAGTTTGTATCAGAGCCAAAGAAGCCATTATGAACTGCTATATAAATAGGCACTTAATGATTTTTTCAATGTAACATTATTGATCTAACAGGCCTCTGTTTCTGCTGAAATGAGTAAGTAATTTGTTTAAAATAACATTAATAGGATCTGCAGCACATTAGGTACCCTGGATCCCTCTCATCATTAGAATTATCACTATGAAAAACAAATTTCACATTGTCTTTCAATGAAATATATGCAGAGTTTCAGAAATCACAGCAAAAGACCAGGAACATTAGATTTATCTATTGAGTGCAAAAAAGGCATTTCTAAGTCATAATGCCACAAATATCACTTATTTGTATCAATAAATATTGCAATATTTACTTACTAATGCCAGACATGACTGGTTTTAGCACTGCAAAACAATAGTGAGTTCTAAGAGACATGGTCCCTGCTCCGAAGAGTTTATGGGCCATCTGTTAAGATGATGAAATAAGGTATAAAGAATGCTATGCAAGTAGAGGGAATGGGGTCTGACCCCTACAAAGGCAGCCAGAGAAAACAACCAGAAGAAACGATGTTTAACTTGAGATGAGGGAGACAGTAGGGCACAGCCCTGTTCTGTAGGAAGCCAGGGCTGAGTAAAAGATGCCTCTGTCAAAGGAAACTATGGTCAAAGGCACAGCATGTGCAAATTGCCAGGCACTTTGTTAAGAGTTGTCTTCTGTGCAGGAAAAAAGACCTAGTAGAAAATTAAACTTTGACAGCAAGTCTGTATATAGCACAAGGTAACAGTCGTCTACTTCTTAATCTAGGAATGAAAAAGGTAAAAGGTCACAATTTCATTGTGGCCTAGTCTCGACATTGCCCATTTAAACACACACATTTATTACTTGTGCCACAGCGTGAACAAGATGGACCCGATGCTGTCCACAGGGAGGCAACCCAACCAAGCAAACAGTCAAACACAACAGAGTGCTCCCAGGACCACTGAATGTGATGTGTATCCCAGACATTAGTTATCACTGAATAAAACACTTAGCTTAAAAGTGACTGTTTGAAGACTTTCCAATAATAAGTAAGGAAGTAATCATTATTCAGCAGTAACATTAAAGGGAAGCCTGACATTCCAACACCTAAATAAGGAATCATTCTTGTATTTTCAAATAAATACCACTAACTAATGTTCTAAGGATTTCAAAGTATTTTTACAGTCTCATTCTTAGTGTTCATAGAAGGGAAGCCAAGCAGGTTACTGTAATAACCCCACCATTTGTCAGGCGCAGAGGTGGAGTACCAGGCTCTTTGCTGGGAACTTAACATCATGATCTCATTGCCCTCTTGCACCTATTCTGCAAAGGAACCGCTGCCATCCACCTCTTACAGACACAGAGCCTAAGGCTTAGAGGTTCCCGTAACTTCCACAAGGACACAAGCAGTGGAGCTGCAGCTAGTCCCCAGGTCAGACCCCAAAGCCTACACATCTCCTTCCCTCCCCACTGCATGGCTTCAGTGTCACTGGAGTGTGACCAGCAAGGCAGCTGGAGCACAGACACTGAGCAGAGGAGGTGGGAACAGCTGCAGGTCAGGAGTTCCAGCTCAGTTCTCTTCCAAACACACTGAAGCCTCACTACATCCCTCTCCTTGGTGCCTGTCCATCATTTGAAGGTCTCTTTAGCTTTCTAGTAAGTTGATCCCTTTGGATTAGGTCCTCTCTAAACCATCTTTCTAAAGATTATGGGGGAACAAATCACAGAAACTTACCTAAGCAAAAACCAAAACACTTAACAAGCAACACTATTCACACCTGCATCCAACACTATCTTCAGGTGGCATATGTTCCTGAAATAAACTTCACAGTGAAATCTGCTATTAAATAACTATCATAAAAGCTCAAAACTCTGCCAAGCTTTATACACATAATCTCATGTAATCCTCACAATAACCCTAACAAGACTACACTATTATCCTCAGTTCACAGAGATAAGCACAAGTTTATTAAGGTTAAAGAACAGGCCCAAGGTCACACAATTACAGGTGGTGAAGCAGTGTGATTCCAGAGCCTATGCTTCTAACCTCTACAGAACAGTCTGTGTTTATGAGATGGCCAGATAATTAAACAAAAATATTCTGATCCAAATTTGTATGTTCATAGAAGTCTTCATACATAATTACTTGAGAGTTACATCATCAGAATTATATAATCTTAAGGTGTGGCTCTTTGTTAAACAAAAGAAACAGGCATCTCACTTAAAATTTTCTCACCTTTTAGATTATTAAGTACTTTGTTAAAGAAATAAATATCATTTAAAAATTTTCACAACTTTTAAATTATGAAACTTGAAGTCTATTTGTATATGTAGCTAAATGACACATTTTTTCAGTATTTTACTCAATAGCTTTTCAATTGAGGGTGAGCTCACACTTTACTTTATCCACAAAACAGATGCCCCACACACTCACCAATGGGCACTTGTTCAGGCTGACTGAGAGAGACGAAAGCCGACGTGTCATCAATCCAGGATATCTGAATGCTACCTGTTAACGTTAAATGGAAAGTAAAGTGAGCACTTCACCATTTAGAGAACTCTCAGATTTACTTTGTAGATCTGATGTTTTTACAGATGCTGGTTAAAAACTAGATCCAAAAAAAAAAAAAAAATACAACAACAAAAAAATCCTGATCAAAAATCTCAGCGCTAGAGTCAGCCTGCTTAAAACTTATATCTACTATAGTAGTTTTACTGTTAAATTTCAAGAGAAATTTGTTTTAAAAAGGAAATTTGTTTTAGAAATTTGTTTTAAAAGGAAAAGAAAGATTCATCTGGATTGAATCCTGGGACACATCATCATTTAGTCCATGGTTAGAGACCTTTTTCCCTTTCAAGACCACTAACAGAACTCATAGATCACCCATGCTCAAAAGCACATCTGTTTCTTCCTCGAGATTGCTATGGTTTGAACACAGTGGTTGCCCTACTCCCCAAATTCATGCTCAAATTTAATCCCCACTATTAAGAGTGTGGGAAGTTGTAATCCCAGTATGTGGGAGGCTGAGACAGGAGGATCAATAGTTTGAGGCCAGTCTGGGCAATTTTGTGAAATTCTCTCAAAATAAAAAATTGGCAGGGGTGGGGGGCTGTAGTTCATTAGTAGACTGCTTGCCTAACATTTGCCTAGCATGCGTGAGGTCCAGGGTTATATTCTCAGCAGCACAAAAAGAGGTGGGGGGGACATAATCTGACTTTGGTGTTTAGATGGAAGCCTTTGAGAAATGATTAGAATTAGATGAAACCATTAAGGAGGCTTCATGATAAGAGGAAGAGAGATCCAGATGGACAAACACACTCCCTTGTCTCTTGCCTGTGATGCCCTACAATGCTTCAGAATTCTGTCAGTAGGAAGGCAATCACCAGTTGTCGATCCTTGACCTTGTACCTCTAATACCCTGACCAAAACAAACCTCCTTTATTTAAAACTTAACCTGTCTCTTGTGCTATTGGCAAAGAGAAAATGGACTAATATAGACACAAACTTTGAAATTGAAGAACAGGAAACACAAAAATGAGTCAAAACACATCACAGTAATACGGAAAAAATCAATACTGAAGGGAATAAGAGGCAGCATGGAGGACAAGAAAAAGAAGGAGTCAAAGAGAAAAAAGTCAGACTAGTAGCAGGGACAAACAGAAGCAAGGAGCTACCTTAAACCCAATGACACACAGGTTGAGAGGCAAATAGAAAAGACTAAACACAAACAGGGCAGCATGGAGGAGCCCCACCAGGGCGGGCGAGAGCCAGAAGAGCAGGGCCCCGGCAGCTGGAGAAAACAGAAGGCCTTGAATACGAGGCCTGGGCTTACAGAACAGGGAACACCACCAGACTCTGGCAACGAACAAATGTCTGCATTCCTACTAGGGTTTCTGAAAGCTAGGAATTTCTGAAAAGTGCTCTGTTTTAACCATCAAAGGAAAAAACAAAAACCCCTCACTTTTAGCCCGAGTAACTGTGCAACACTCATTTGCACAGTTAGAAAAATCAGGTGCTGTTTTCTGATTACTCTCGACCCTGGGTGTGAGTCACCTTCAGACAGGAAGCAAGAGCTGACGTCCACTGAGTGGAGTTCTGTGGTTTGGATGTGAGGGGTTGCCCAACAGCTCCCGTGTTAACACAGGAGATGTTCAGAGGTAAAGTGACTGGACTGTGACAGCTGATTGGCAGGTTGGACACAGCTGGAGGAGCTGGGTCACTGGTGTTGTGCCCTGGAAGGGTTATTCTTCCCTGTACTCCTTCCTCCTTCCCTCTCTGCTTCTTGACTCCACCCTGAGCTGAGCAGTTTTCCTGCACTGGGCCCTTCCCCATGATGTGCTGCCTCATCTTTCGCCAGAGCAATGGAGTCAGCCTTCCATGGGCTGAGATCTCTGAATCCGTGAGCCCCTAATAAACTTTTCTACTTCTCAGTTGTTCTTTGTTGGGTATTTTGGTCACAGTGATGCAAAGCTGACTAACACAAGTAGTTACTATATGTCACACATTTTTCTAATTGCCTTCTAATGATTAGCTCATTTGATCTTAGTGGCATTCCAATGAAAAAGGCATTATCATCATCATATCATTTCCACTGAGAAAACAAAGAGTTATTTGCCCAAAGTCACACAGCTAATTTTTTTTTTAACTAAACTGAAAAAAATCCCAGTTGGAGCATTTTACTTAATTTAGTCAATTAAAGTTTGACAACACAGAAATAAGAACTTAAGATGTGAATCAACAAAAGCTTCCAAAAGAAATGAGCCTTGAAATTCAACTGCATTTCTCTATCTGTACTTAAATTAAAAAGCAACTAGGATTTCAGAGAACATCTAGACTATCTGCAGAGAGCAGGATAATTTTCCAGAAAGATGCCTTCCACATAATTTTCTAAAAATGAAGTATGTGAAATTTTAAAGTTTTTAAATTTGTTTTTACTTGTAAGAGGTAATATATGCTTACTTTAGAAAATACAAAAGAGCACAGAAGGAAAAATAAAGCCTTCGGTGGTGATAGCAAGGTACTATCAGTCAGATTTCTATACATAGTTTTATAAAAATAGTATAAGCTATACAGGAATCCTATTTTGTACCTGCTATTTACTCTAAGGATTAAAATGTAAACAAGTTACCATCTTTAATACTTATAAATTTTTTTTAAATGTCTGCATACCATCCCTTGAGGAAATGTATAAACAGTTACCAAACAGTCTTACTTACTTAGCTTTTTGCAGCCTTCATTTTATCTAAGAATTTCCAAAGGGGATGATAGCTTAAATAACTTAATTTCTTAAGATAAAGAGGCATTGGTGTGGGCTGGGGTTGTGGCTCAGTGGTAGAACACCTGACTCACATGCGTGAGGCACTGGGTTCAATTCTCAGCACCACATAAAAATAAATGAATAAAAGATCTATTAACAACTAAAAAAATAAAAATAAACAAAAAAATAAAAAGAGGCAGAGGTACAGGCTTGCAGTCAGAACAATCTACAAACCCTAACCAGATGTCTGCTAAAATTAATCTAATCACATGACCTGGTAAAAAGGAAAGAACTGCCCTCCTTCATTCATATCTTGTATCTTGGTCAGCTCAGACACCCTTGTTGGTTGCTTTAATTGTAATCTCAAGCACACACTGCCTGCCCTTATGTAACAGACATTCTCTGTGAATTTAGTCTTAAGAATTATTTACTCTCAGCGTAGGTTTACGTTCCCTGGTCAGTAGTACTGGCAGTCACAATAATGGTGTCGTAATTTTTGTAGATTGATAGGATCCTACTGGAAAGTGATTCCTATTGATCCACAGATCATAAAAGCACATATTAACCTCTCAGATCATATCAGATAATATTAACATATATTAGCTCCTCAGATCATATTAGCACAAAAAATTCCATGCGTGAAATTGAAATTTTGTGAATTAACATTCTTTCATGTCCAAGCTAAAACTATCTACCCACCCACAACCACCTATACCAAACGAACAGCAAAACCCTAAGATGTGCATCTGCATTGTTTCACTTACCAAAGGCACTGAAAAGCTGGTAAAGGTCACTGGTTTTCCATTCTTTGGGGAACGTCACATGGAGAACATGATCACGTTTAGGTTGTACTATTAGACAAATACATGATTAAAGGTCGATAGTTGAAAAGCAATCAAGTAAACCAGGGAATCTTTGATGAAACTACCTCACAGTAGCTAGTGGAACTGCTATGAATGCCTCAAGATTTCCAAACAACTCCTAAAGTATGCTTAGCATTGGCAGGACTCTGCCCTCACAAGCTAGACCTACACAGCCACTACAACTTGACAACTAATTCTATGCAGAATCATCATCTCTTTTCAAGAGGTTCCTGAGCAGATATTGCAAAGATAGGGGGAGGCTACTCTGTTCTAGAAGTTTCCCTAAACATTTAACTCCTCCTTTTATTCTAGCTGTCCACATGTTCATTTAGTTTTTCTAAAACAATAATGCACTGTCCAAACTAAATGAACTGATCACTTTTAAGCAGAGGCAGTTTGACTCACAACACTGTGTTCTACTCCCAGACCCACTGCTCCCCTGTGCAATTCTGGCCAGTCTTGGCTATGAATTGGGAATGGTGATATTTAGCTGACAGAACTGCTGTGGGACTGGTAGGCTAATGTAGAGTTCAGCACAACAGCATGGTGACAAAATATCATCACAACCCTGTTATCACCAAGTACAGTTAACCCATGAATTAAGGCAAATAAACTGAGACTAGGAAAAAAGCAATGGGCCGATACAGTGGTGTGTACCTGTAATCCCAATGACTCTGGAGGCTGAGGCAGGAGAATCTCAAGTTCAAGTTAAAAGCCAGCCTCAAGAATTTAGCAAGACACTCTGCAGCTTACAGAGACCCTATCTCAAGAGTTAAAATAAAATAAAGGGCTGGAGGTATATAGCTTGGTGGTAAAATGCTCCTAGATTCAATCCCTGGTTACAAAAGAAAAGGGCAAATGGAATGGAAAAGCAAAGCAGAAGAAAAGTAGCAGCAATTACCCTCCAAACAGATTGGGCTTTTGAGTTTTGTTTTTCTTCTTCTTTCTTTTTGGTGAAGGGGATGCAACACAGAGTCTCATGCACACTAAGCTACACCCTCAAATCTTCTATAGTTTTTAACAGGGCCACTTACCCTGTTAACCCACTAAATTTAAATATATACCTACTCAAGTAATTGGAAAACAGAAATTTTAAGTTACTGACATAGACAGCATAACTTAAAATCTATTATAAATATTTATAAGAAGTGACGAAATTAGAATTCTGAGGGAAAATGAAATAATGAAGCAAAGACATTTTTAAAAAATCAACTCATGCATAAACTGGAAAATGTTAAGTAAAGAGATGACTAATGAAGGCCCCAGGGTCCCATTAATGTAAGTATACTATTCATATCAACCACAAAATCACTGCCCATGTTTAAGTGAAAAAAAGCTCTTCCTTCAGTAATATATTTCCTGTTTCTCCTTCAGACCACACACTTAAGTGCACGGATACAATGAGAAAATAAAAATTAACTCACAGTCTGGTCCTTCCAGGTTTAGATAGGGGATATCCATGACCCTCATAAGAAATAACCTATAAAAAGATGAGAAAAACAGGTAATGGACTGACTTCTTAAGAAAAAGCAGAGAGGCATCTATTAAATGTCTTAGTAGAAGTCCCTTGATTATAATGTTTTGTTTCTAAAATAATTTTTAGAGATCTTCAAATTCAATTCAGAGATTCTTCTCTTGGGCTACATAAACATTTATCATAAACAGGACAAACAAGCCAGGTGCAGTGGCACACACCTGTATTCCCAGTGACTTGAGAGGCTGAGGCAGGGAGATCTCATTTCAAGTTGAAGGGCAGCCTCAGCAACTTAGCGAGACACTGTCTAAAGTAAAAAATAAAAAAGGCTGGGATGCAGCTCAGCGGTAAAGCAGCCCCAGGTTCAATTGTCAGTGCCAAAAATAAATGAATAGGAAAAACACCAATGCACTGTAGTATCCCAAACCCACAATAGTTTCTGCCCCTCAGTTGTTGCTCAGTAAGTATCAGCTTAAATGAGTGAAATTAGTCATCAAAAGGCTAAAGAAAGTTCTGTGCAGAGCTGCCTTGTTAGTTCAGAGAAACGGCAAGAAAACAATTATGAAACAGCTTACCAACTCATGAACACCTGCTCCTACTAATTATAAAGGCAACCCTCATGGATGGTGTTTGTAAGCAGAGGACAGAACGACAGCATCAGTTTCTTTTCTTTCTTAAGGACGTGCAAAGGCACTGGATAAATGCTAATCTCTCTGGGTAAACCTCAAGGTCTAAAGTGTGTGTGTCTCAGAAGCCCGTATCATTATCATCATTTAAAACATAATTAATGTTCAAAGCAAAACAATTCTTGTAATAAAAAAAACTACCAGAGTTATACAAACCGTAGCAGTCATTTTATGTATGTGTTCCAAACCGGATAGAAAGGCACTTAAAAAAGAATACTTGTTAATTACAACTTTCTATAAAATCATTCAATTTTCTCTATTTGCAAGATTATGGACAAAATATCAGGTATTTTGTTGTGTGTAAGATGATTTTCATAAGCTGTACTTGGATAACTGGACATTGTGTGTTTCTGATAGAGACGACATTATACAGCAAATTAAAAAGGCAATAGCAATTAGTTTGGTTTCACTGCCCTACAATTAAGGCGCAGCATTACCAGGCACTCAAAGGCCAAGCAGGGTCTCATCTAGTTTACAAATGGAACCAGCAGCATGAACAACACTGTTCTTTCTCTTAATGTCAGAAAAAACTCATCATGGTAGTTCGTGGTTTGAGAGCTTATACAGCCTATAATTTAATAAACCAAATCCCATAGCCGAGAAACCAAATTTATTTTTAGTTCACTAATTTAAGCTAACGTGTACTATTCTGCTTTTATAAGCTGTTTTGTCCGATTTAATCAATACTATTTACAATACCATAAACCAGTAAAATACATAAAGCACCTAGCAGAGAAGGTTCTCAATGAGAAAGGCAGCTATCCTTATTATTGCCTAGGAAAGACCTGGGAAGTCATGCCTAAGGTAGGAGGCTCAATAATTTTATGATTCAAATAATTTCCAATTCTTCAATTAGCAAATTTAAACACAATTCCCAAACTCTAAAACTAAAAAAAATAGAAAAAATAAATTTAAAAAAATTATTTTAAACTTAATTTATAATGAAGGGCTCAGTGAGAGGGCACTTCCCTAGCATGTGTAAGGCCCTGGGCTGGTCCCCAGCACCACACACACACAAAGTTAATGAAACCAACCAAGCACCATAAACATAAGTTTCAAAATTTACCCTAATTTCTAAAGAAGAATCAATGTTAGCCAACAAGATAGTCATTGCTACACTATTCAATACACTAGTAATCAAAATCAACTTCAATAATTTGCAAGGTCAATAAACTGCAGTTCAAGATTTCAACATAATAAACCATCAAAAAACTACAGAAAAAAAAAACTATGAAAACCTCAACACACAAATAACTCGGTACAATTTTAAGTTTTAAAAAAGCACAACTGGGCCATCTCCCCAGCCCTTTTTATTTTTTGAGTCAGGGTCTTGCTATGTTGACCAGGCTGGCCTTGAACCTGCAACCTTCCTGCCCCAGCCTCCTGAATAGTGGGGATTATAGAAGTGTACCAGTGGCCAACCCTATTGTTACTACCAGTTTTTTAAACATAAAAACAAAATTAAGGCTTCCAGAACTGAGAGATCAGGGGAAAGCTACTACAGATGTTCTTAGAAAAAGCCTACTAAAAATGACATTTGAATTAACCTTGTGTTTTGGGGAGAATAGTCTGCAATTTTTTTTTTTTTTTTCGGTTTTGGCAATTGCAACCAGGGGTTCTTTACCACTGAGCTACATCCCCACTCCTGTTTATTTTTTGAGACAAGGTCTTGCTAAATTACTGAGGCTGGCCTCCAACTTAAGATCCTCTTACCTTAACCTCCCAAGTGCCTGGGATCACAGACATATGTCACCATGACTGGCTTTGTTTGTTCTACTTATAAAGTCCATGGGAGCTCAATAATGAGTAAAAAACCTACTGTCCTACAAATACAACTATGGATTACCCTTAAAAAGAAAAGAGGGCTTCTCTAATTTCTCTCACCATGTAAATGTTTAAAAATTTTTTCTGAGAGATATCCTTTGTCAAGCAATATACATGTAGGCTACTTGTTCTATAATAATTCATATGAATTTTAAGCAGTATCTCTGATTTAAATAAAAATTCACTCTTGGGTAACATATCCAAAATATCTTTTCAAAAAGTTTAGTTAATCCTACCCTATGGTGTTTGTTTCCTCAATACTTTAGACAGAAACCCCTTTCCAATGAATTATTAATAGCACTTCTCAGTCTTCCCCCAAGCCTCCACCTTCATGTCTGGGCTTCAGGGAGAAAAGCACAGTGCCAACGCCTGGGAGAACACAAAAACCAACTCTGAGTGTGACTTGGCAGCCTGCAGCTCTGGGAAGAGCCATGTGATGGTGAAACTGACTAAAACTGTAGCTGAGCATCTGTGGAACTGAACCAAAGTAAACTTTCCCATCGCCCTCCCACCTCCTCCTGCCATGCTCTAAGCAAGCCATCGCTGTGGTGCCTCTGCTGCCCTTTGGAAGGAAAAGTAAAGCACTTGAATGCGTGCATCCCTCATCCAAACTGGCTGTCAGTGAGCCTGCACTGCCTCTGGAATGACTTCATACTTGTATTTTATCAAATGTGGTTTGGGAACTTGACAGTTCTCATCTTAACATAGGAGGAGATGCGCTGGGCAAGCAGAAAGGCTGATAACCCACAGCAGGGTGCTCCTTCACTGAGAAGTGTACTAAGAACACTCTTCCAGAAGGCCATTCATCTGCAACATCAAAAAGATCCTCAAACCAACGTGTGCATGAAACACTACTTGTATTTTCCTGAAGATTCAAGATGGCTATAATACAGTCATGACACTCAATCAAGACTCTGAGGGAGTACGGCTACATTTCTGAAAGCTTTCTGATGGAATATCATTCTCCTACCTGACCTCTAAAGGTTATTTGACTCTACTGAAAAATCCCCATTTGATACAGAGGTCAATTTTACACCAGAATTCTGTCCTAAGAAACTGTGCAACAAAGTTCACATTCGAGATGCCACAAAGCAAATGTTGTGGGATTTGTCAGGTTTTCTCTGCCGTACTGTGATTAAACCCCTGACCTTGAGCATTCTGGTCAGGCACTCTACCACTGAGCTACATCCCCAGCCCTTTTTGTTTTTTGACATGGTCTTTCTGAGTTGTCCAGGCTGGCTTCAACTTGTGATCTTCCTGCCTCAGCCTCCCAAATCACTGGGATTACAAGTATGCACCATGGCCTGGCTCAAATTTGTCATTTTTTTTTTTAAACATTCTAAGGGTATACTACTGGCAACACTAGAGATCATGGTTTGCAGGTGAGTCTGAAAAGATTCAAGGTTAAAGCATAGCATACTCAGGGTCTTTTACTCAGCATGCTGGATAATTTCAACTCTGCCTCTTAATAGGCCACGAATACCTTAACTTCCAAAGAATCACCTCATCTCTGTTACTGATATGCTATATGGCACTCAGAAAAAGCGACCCTCCAAACTCTTTTGCAACCAGGGCAGTATGACACTGTGTCTCAGACTATCTAAGAATGCTCACTAGTCACTGAAAATTTTCATTTCAGCTATAGACCATCTCATGATAACCTGGGACCATTATTAAAATGTGGTTCCCACCAGCATCAGCATCACCTGGACACTTGCTAGAGATGCACATTCCCAGGTCTCATCCAAGAGTTACTGACTCAAACTCTGGGCTGAGAACCACTATTTAACAGGAAAACTGTGTTCAACACCGTGCTGTTAATTACCATTGGAGATGATTCCCCAGTCAGCTACATAATGACTTGTACTGACTTCTCCAAAATAATTTGTCTTAATGGTTTGTTTATATTAAATGATTTTGACTTAGAAAAGCACAAAACTATTAAAACAAATAACAAGGACAACCTCAAAATCCAGGAAGCAATAACACAAGGCTTTATCACTCCCTGAAACCAGGAGGTCACACTGTGACAAGCAATTAGATTCTCTGCAAGAGATAATCTGGGGAAAATTATAGCTGACAGCTGTCATTCTCATTCTGAAGAAGCAAAAAATAAACAAATAAAGATAACTCAAATGACTCTTGACATCTCATTAGCAAAATTAGAATCTCTTCCTGTGAATTGGCTACAAATTGAGATTTAGCCACCAATGCAGCACTGAGGGCTGGCAAATCCAACACATGTAATACATAGAATCAAACACTTGAGACCTTTACCATAATTCTCCAACCTTACCAACAAGCTTCAACACACTGGCAACCGCTCAACACACTAGGCTGCTCTAAGGAGTGATTCAGACCAAAGGTTATTCTCTGATGACACAAGACCTTGCTTTGGACCCTGGTTCATCTGAACCATTCCCTAGTTATCCAGTTAATACAAAAAAGATTGCAAAATAATGACAGTATTAACCTATTTTATGCAGCCTTGCTCCAAAAAAGCAAAATTGCAAATGTGATACTCAAAAATACATGTCCTGAAGGTTACTCACAAACACTCTGCATGGAGAATTAAATCTGTGGAAGCTGAAGAGGACTGTAGGTCTTCAAAATTCTGTATTACCAAACCTACAGACTAAATCACTGGTTTTATTCAGAAATGAAAGAAAACATTTAATTTCCTCTTGAAGCAGCAGGCTTTCCAGTACAGCAACTGAAGGCAGAGGGAGAATGAATGAAAGAGGTGTGCTGATGGGCACATTAAAAAGCAGTTCAGGCTGGGTGCAATGCCGCTCGCCTGTAATCCCGGCAACTCAAGAGGCTAAGGCAGGAGGATCACGAGTTCAAAAACCAGCCTCAGCAACTTAGTGAGGCCCTCCCTAAGCAACTCAGTGAGACCCTTTCTCTAAATAAAATACAAAATGGGGCTGGGGATGTGGCTCAGTGGCCGAGTGCCCTGAGTTCAGTCCCTAGTTTCAATAAATAAATACATAAATACATAAATAAATAAAAAAGCAGTTCACAAGCTGGGTGCAGTGTCAACCACCTGTACGTGGTCCCAGCTGCTTGGGAGGCTGAGGCAGGAGGATCTCTTCAAAAACAAAAACTGGTTCTGCCAAGCACTGGAAAGAATGCCACGTGTGGAAGGGCAAAGAGATAAGAGGCCCAAGTGGCAAGGGACTAGTGTGAGGAAACCATGGCAAATCCACCTGCCAGAGTGGGATGGCTGTCCACATGACACTGACCACTAGTTTTAATGTCCTTTGAACTCCTCATTATATATTTTTAAGCTATAAATTTATATAACTAGTATAATCTTAATCAGTAAATGAGGGACACTAGCCAGGCTTGGTGGTCCACAGCTATAGTCCCAGCCACTCAGGAGGCTGAGGCAGGAGGCTCACTTGAGATTCTGCATCTGAGACCAGCCCAGGCAAAACAGCAAAAACCATCTCAAAATAAATGAAAAATAAGGCAAATGAGGAACACTGATCTCAATTAGCAAGTGAATTAGACACAGAAAATAGGAAATACACTAAAATATCAGCATCTTTTTCCTTATGGCTAAGGAATTGAGAGGACTTTTTGTGTTTAAATCTTGAAAATAACTTTTTTTAAGTACCAACTTCATGACTAAAATGACACTATTTACCACTGCCTGTTCATCCTCACGTGACCCTTAGTGGTCTGAAGGACAGCCAGGGAAACAGGGGTCCCTTTACACGAGGAATGCAGGGGCAGTTTTTTCCATGTTCAGTGGCCTGCCCTTGGCCACCAGGCTGGGGGTGGGAGAAGTAGGACACAGACCCCAGCTCCCACCCTAGCCCTATGCAAGTGGGCCCTGCTTTCTCTCTGCTGGGAACCCCTCATGCCTCTGTCTCGTAACCTGAACTGTTGTCCAAAGACTTCAGGTAAATGGTGAGCCCCGAGTCTAGCAGGAGGGGCAGGGATAAGGATGTTTCTAGGAATAGCCTCCCATACTCCTAGAATGCACAAGAGAAGATCCCAGACACATTCCTTTCTAATATTCTAAGGGCTCATTAAGTACAGCTTCATGTGATGGCACAAGAGCCCAGACAGAAGAGAGAAGGCTGCTATCTGGGGAAGGGCTGTGTGTACAGAGAAATCAAGGCAATGGGAAAAACAGGCAGTGCACTGAGCCACATGGTCACGTATCAAAAGACAACCTTGTGGTATCTGCAGAGAACGAGATGCTACCTGGGCACTGGGCTTCCCAGTCACATGTGCCCACACACCAGGTCACCATCAGGAAAACTATGGAATCAGTGCAGCTCAGGCGTGAGAGAGACCCCGGGGGTATTTGGATACACAGTCTTATTTTACGTAACATCAGATGTGTACACATGATCACAGGCCTAAATGATCCAGAAACACTTCTGAGTGCTTTATTAAGTCATGACATGCCTCAACAAAGCACAGTGTTTACTCTGGTCTTTCTCCATACCAAAAGTAAAACCTGTAAGTTCCCAATCTCTTTATTCTTCCTCCGAAAAACAGTATTTCACTTCCCAAGGAAAAATTTGCTGCTGTCATCATGTATAACGATGGACACCTGTGACCCCAGCTACGTGGGAGACTGAAGCAGGAAGATCACAAATTTGAGTCCAGCCTAGGAAACCTGGCAAAACCCTGTCTCTAAACTTTAAAAAAAAAAAAAAAAAAAATTGAAGAATGCATGTGGCCCTGGGTTCAATTTTGAGTGTCACTTTCTACTTCTATCAAGACTACCCTCCTGCTGGGTGCAATGGCACGCACCTGTAATTCCAGTGGCTTGGGAGGCTGAGGCAGGAGGATCACGAGTTCAAAGCCAGCCTTAGCAAAAGCGAGGCACTAAGTAACTCAGTGATACCCTGTCTCTAAATGAAATAAAAAATAGGGCTGAGGATGTGACTCAGAGGTAGAGTGCCCCTGAGTTCAATCCCTGGTGTCCCCCAGCCCCCCAAAGAAGGACTACGCTCCTGTTTTATCTAAAAAAAAAAAAAAAAAAAAAGAGGAATCCAAGTAAAATTGTGCCCTCTCATACCACTGAAGACTGGGATATAGAAACACTGAATGCAATCTAATCCCAACACAATTTGAGCAATGAATTAATATGTAGCTCACCCCAAGTCCCAAGCCTTCCTACAGAGAACTGAAACCCTCCCGGCTACCAGTTCCACTGTACTTGCAAATGGTCTTGGTGTTTCCTCCAGGGCACAGCAGTAAAAGCACTTCATAAGAACCTTGTATGCAAGGGCTCATCATTATACATATTTATGTGCTATAAAAAACTAATTTTATCTTCAGGGTAGGAAGCATGCAAACATCTCTCAAAATAAGCTCATTTATTTTGCTCACTGGAATGCCTGTGTAGAGTCAGGATAACCACTGGCCAGAAGAGAGTCACTGCGGCATCACTTATTTTAATTTCACTCAGGTGGGGGGGATACAATTTTCAATCCAGCCACTCGCTGTTTTGACAAATAGAGCGTTACCCAACATTTGTCCTGAAGCCAGCTTGCATTCTTTCTTAAACAGGATCAACACTAAGAACGAGGGTAGGGAAAAAAAAAAAAAAAAAAAGGAACACCAGCAGCTCATTGGAACAGTCTCCATCAAACGAACCATATCAAATTACATCAAATAAAAATGTTAAATGAAGCATTATATAAAGGTAATGTCTACAGGGTCTGTAAACCACAAGTTGTTAAATATCAGACAGAGGAGAATAGCCCTACACGATGTGATGGTCAAGTTCAACATCTTCTAGAATCACCACCCAGGCCAAAGACAGAAAAGGAAATCTTCCAAAGATACTAACACTGTCTTGTAAGAAAATACACAACCAACGGCAGCACGCCTCTTCCAGAGCCTGTGTGCTGTGGCAGAAGAACACGGTCTCAGCAAGGCCAGACCTGGGTTATCCCTGACTGCCACCGCTGGGGCCCTAGGAAGATGTCCCTGCTTTGAAATGCAGACAGCATCACCTGCCTGTGAGGACTGTGTCAGAAATTACATTCAGTGCAGGTGACAGATTCTGCATAGTAGAAGGTGATCAATGGCTAAGCTACTAAATTTCTTAGAGTATATTGCTAACGCTGGAACATTACAAATTAAATGCTAAACAATAATGCCCAACTTCTCCCAGTCGGGACCAATGCAAGGTTAGGAATGCCTAAGAATGCCAGCCTCACTACTAATGTGCCTAGAGTGGGCTGAAAGGTGGCCTCCAAAAAGACACATCCACATTCCAATCCTCTGAACCTGTGAATGTTGTCTTATTTGGAAGAGGGGGTGTTAGTTAGTAGATGTCATTAAATTAAATGAATCTTAAATGCCATCACAAAGTGTTCTTATAAGAGAGACAAAAGACAGGACACACACAGAGGAGAAGGTGGCAATGTGATCCCAAGAAGAGGAGCACCGAGGAAAGCAGCAGCCACCAGAGTGGGAGGAGGTCTTGGGGGTGGGGAGAGCAGCTCTGCTGACAGCTTGATTTGGAACTCTGGTCTCCAGAACTGTGACACAATAAATCTCTGCTGTTTTCAGCCACTGAGTTTGCACAGTAATTTGTTATGTTGGCCACAGGGTACTTTATAATGCCCTATTAGGGAGAAGGCAACCTGCTTAAATATACATCCGGGGCTGGACTGATTTCTTTCCACCTCAACAAATGACTCTTTTAGTGTAATGATAAACACGATAAACCAGAGGGAAATACATTTTAAAGCAGATAGAAAAAAAATATAAGACTAGAAGAGCTCAGCCCAAAGAGCTCTAGAGTACTCGCAGGGCTAGCTCATCAAGTGGAGGATGCTGGGGGTGCCCCAAAGGTTTCTTAGGAAAGCGGTCTTTTGATGGAGTCACAGAAGGGGCTTACCAGGTAAATCTTTTGGCAGCAAAGATTGTGCAGAAAAGGGGTCGAGGTGCACAGTGCAGGGTTAAAGCACTTGCTTAGCATGTGTGAGACCTGGAGTAGAGCCCAGACACACACTGCACACTGTGAGGCAGAAATGAGATATGGGAATACGAACCTGAGGGAAGCACTCCCTTCCCTAAGAAGTCACGGGAACAAGAACCAGAATCCAGTCTTGAAAACCTGAGCTAAGGCACAAGAACTCACTGTCCCAACACTCCCTGAGTTTTTCATTTTATGAAAATCAAGAGTACTAACAACTTCCACGGCAACCAAATCAAGTCTATTCTTAAATACTCCTTTTATCTGAGTAATCAAGGGAACAGGAAGTGACATGAACACGACTAGGCAAATGCAGGGCTTTGGTTCAGATATGCCAGGATAAAACACATCTTTTTTTTGCAGGGGAGGTAACCAGGGATTGAACTCGGGCACTTGCACTGAGCCACATCCCCAGCCCTTTTTTGTATTTTATTTAGAGACAGGGTCTCACTGAGTTGTTTAGTGCCTCACTTTTGCTGAGGCTGGCTTTGAACTCGCCATCCTCCTGCCTCAGCCTCCCAAGTCACTGGGATTACAGGCGTGCGCCACACACCTGACAAAACATATCTTGTGTAGTAGAAGAAAATGCACTTGGTAAACTAGAGAGAAACTGGCTTCAGGCCTTCTGGACTCAGGGCTGCTGTCAGCATCTGTGCTATGACACTAACTCCAAAATTCACACAATCTAAAGAGGCCGAAAACAGGCTCCATTGTAATTAAAAGGTTCATGTCCCAAGCTCCTTATGATTAAAGAGCACCACAGCAGCACCAGGCCCCAGTCAGTAGCCTACAGTGAGCCGTGCTCCCTCTAGCAGGCTCCAGATCCACTTAAGGCGAAAGCTAGGGGCAAAGGGCACGGATTTGAAAAGACTTGTGCTACCCCTTTACTCCAGCATCGTCAATATAAAGTTGAAGAATAATGATTACCAAGCTCTTGGGAAAGCCAGCCAGCAGGAAGAAGGGCCCCACGATTACCACCGCTATAACCTGCCTGTCCTGCCTGCCCCGGCTGGGGTTCTGGCATCACCAGGGGTTCCTGGGAAGGGACATGAACGGCACAGACGACAGAGGCCTCCTGCTTCACTCTGCGGCCTCCCAGCAGCCTCAACCCCTGTGAGTGCACCCGGCACACAGGTTTTCGTCTCATCCACAGTCCAACTTTGCAACACGACCTTTAAATTAAGGTAAATTAGGGAGCTAGAAGTGCAGCTCAGTGGTAGAGTGTGTGCGTAGCATGAGTGAGGCCCTGGGTTCAACTCCCAGCACCAAAAAATAACAACAAAAAAGCAAGATACAAAGACAATTAAAGAAAGTTTTAGAGAACTTCTAAGTTGCCATTCTTTATGAAAAGCACTTTGTTTGGCATCATACACTGGCACCACTTCCTCCTGTCCATGTGGAGGGACTGCCCTCTGAGGGTACTCCACTAAGTATATACCACCCGCCTGGTTTCCCACACTGCCCATAATACAGGGAAAAACTAGACTCACACTATTTTCCTGAAGTTCACCATGGACTTAACAGACATCTACAGAGTATTTCATCCAACAAAATCAGAACATGCTTTCTTCTGCCAGGCGTGGTGGCACACGCCTATAATCCCAGTGGCTTAGGAGGCTGAGGCAGGAGGATCATGAGTTCAACACCAGCCTCAGCAAATTAGAGAGGTCCTGAGCAACTCAACAAGACTCTGTCTCAAAATAAAATATAAAAATGGCTGGGGATGTGGATCAGTGGTTAAGTGCTCCTCAGTACCAAAAAAAACAACAAAAAAACCCAACTTACTGCCAGCTTTGACAGCTGTGCACAGAGGAAGAGGGAAAACAGCAGCAGGCTTCACTTCAGGCACTACCAGGGCTCCTCTCCCCTCTGGACACACCTCCGCTACCTCCCACACCCTCTGCATTAGAGCCATTGGAATAACGGAACTTTTCAATGCTCCAAATCAAAGCACTCTTGCTTTAATTATGCACCAATCCGTCCCAATCTTCATCTGAATTTCATAAGCAAACATTCAAGAGCAGGAATAAGCAAAAGGAGACACTTTGTATGTGGTGCTACTGCGCTCCAAGTTTATGACCATATGGTTATAACCTCTTCTTCTGTATCATTAAACTAAAATCATAAACAATGCTCGTATCACACACACTTCTTTTTCATTGCTGAGAATCAAGCCCAGGGCCCCACATGTGCTAGGCAAGGGACCTGCCACTGTGCTGCACTCCAGCCCGAGTACATCTACTTTTATTCAATCCCCCACCATGTTAGATCCTCTTCTATTTATCATTATTTTTAAACTAACACATAAAAATTGCAATATATTTATGATGTACAACATGATGTTCTGAAATATGTTTACAATGGAAAAGCTAGCGCAAGCTAATTACACATGCATTACTTTACATACATTTTTCTTGTAGTGAGAACACTTAAAATCCACTCTTGCAGCAATTTTCAAGTTGACAATCCACTGTTATTAATTACAATCACACTGGTGCATAACAGATCTCTTGAACTTATTCTTACTGAAATTCTGTATTCTTTGACCAACATCTTCCCAGTCCTCCCTGCCCTCCCCTCACCTCCCATATTTTCAGAAAAGAAAACACACACCAGACATCTATTAAGTTCTAGAACTACCCAGTCCTTTCATATCTCATGCAATCCTGCAGCCTCCTCCACGGAAGGTGAATAGTTTTATCTTTCTTACACAGAGGAAGAAACAATTTATCTAAGAGAATGCCACTTCTTGTTATGTCTCCTCCACAGCGAGAAAGAACATGAAGCAACGACATCCCAGGGAGACTGCGCCCCCACGTGGAATCCTGCATCTAGAATAGGCAGAACCCTCCACAGGAAGCTAAAGGCAGGCACCTCTTCTTTAAAATTCCCTCACTCACAACAGATCACCAAAACAAAAAGATGTGCTCCTTTCCTTCCTCTTTCTAAGCACTGAGGTAAATGGAAAGCAGTCTTCCCAAAAACCTTCATAAAAGGTTATCTACAAGGGAGTTCAAGGTGTCTTGTGGAGACAGATGACTATTAATAAAACATAAGGCAAAAGTTGGACTTTGTGCTTTCTGTGGCACAACAAAAGGAAAAGCAGAGAATATTTTTAACTTTTCAGCTAAAAGGATTTGACCAAAGGCTCTTCTCTAAAGCTGGTTTTCCATGCATTGATTGAAACCAACCAAGGTTATAAAAGAAGGCAAATTATGTCCCCATCAGAGAGGCTGCAATATAAACAAAGAGGGCACTCCATAAGGATGGTCATGAGCAGTGGGTGGGTCCTGCTTGCCAGGGCACAGCTCTCCTCTGATTCTCAGCCTGATGCCAAAAAAGCAAGGAGGCACGTGGGAGGTACCTAGACTGTGAAAGGACACAATGGCATCATGCAAAATCCTTGTGGGACATTCTTCTAGCAAGTGTGGCTTAAAAAACACCTTATATTGGGTCGGGGCTTGCCAACAGCACATAAAGCCCTGGGTTCCATTTCCAGCACCACAAAACACATTTGATCTTTGCATATACTACATACAGCTGTCTTGGGATTTTCTCAATATCTGACTCAATAAAGCTTCCCCAAAAGACATAACTGATGCCACTAAATGCTAATTTAAAATAATGTAGAGGAAGCTGAAGCAAGAGGATCACTTGAGTTTGAGGCCAGCCTGGGCAACCCAGTGACTTCATCTAAAAAAAAACAAAAAAACCCATCATTATGGGCTGGGAGTGTAGCTTAATGGCAGAGCACATGCTTAGCATGCGCAAGGCCCTGGGTTTAATCCCAGGCACACCCCACTCCCCCCCAAAAATTAAATTAAAATAAACCCAGAAATAGAGTTTATGGTCTACTTTTAAAACATAAATCTGATGAGAACAAAACAAAATACACACAGAGGCATTTGATAGTCATCTAAATTTATGTTAGGTTTATGCATGTTTGGGTAATTTTTTTCTAGTTTTACATTTAGAAAGGCCTGGTGTCAAAACAGATTAATCTTCTGAAAAAAAAGTTTGCATTTTTTTCCCCTAAAATTACCAGCTTGAGATAATGTTGGGGGCAAATGCTGGATGTTTTTATATAGAGGGACTCTTGAGAAATGGTAAGAAATCCAAGTTCAACATCATAAATTGTACCTGCAAGTAAGTAAAAATGAGGTCAACATTAAGCAAATAGAGATGTCAGAAGAAGCAACAGCTTTCTCCACTTTCTAAGTGTATTAAGAATGGATGACTGTACTTTACCAAGTTATTCCAAGACAGAATAGTAAAATTATTTTTCATTTCAAATCCTGCTGGAATTTTTTCCCTTCAAAGATGAAGAAAATATTCTTCTTCTATGAAGAAAAATAAACTAAAAAAAAAATCAAGTTTGGCAGGAATTTTTAGTGCAAAATCACAGGTGGACTACTGAATCCTGTCCTCTATTCAACAATTTTGGAATCACATCTAGATTTTAAAAAAGAAAAAATCTGAATGGACAGATGATCCACTTTAAAATGAAGTTTTATATATAGGCCTCAGTGGTGGAGTGCTAGCTTGGTATATGATTGCTCACACAGAATCTAATACCATAGTGCTACCTAGATAAGAAGCCCTGGTTCATCCCAAGCACCCAAAAAAAAGACAAAAGTATTTGAAAAGTGAAATGACAAAATATATTTACTGTCCAATTCTTTTGAAAAATAGCACTGCACAGTATTAGCAATATCAGATTGATCAAGAAACATATAAAGTCATAACTAAGCCTTTTAATCAGCATTTACTTTGATTTGCTGCGTAGGATGGTTACATACTGATAAACCAGATGTTAGCCTGTATCTCCCAGTTTGTATCCATCACCTAATTTCATAAGGATCTGAATTTAATGGAGAAGCACCCTTGTTGTTTCAAATATTTATAAGTGAGTAAACATTTTCTATTTGAAAAATGCTATAGAACAATAAATTTAACATCATGTACATAAATGTGTAAGAAATGGCCATGACCTGAACCATTTAATGTCACCTGTGGCTTCCGCAGTCCATGGCATAAGCTACACTTCCAGAAATGTACAAAGACAAATACTGCCCCCAAAAACATAGTTAAGAGCTAAGAAAATCCTTTAAGGAACTGGACAGAGAGTAAAGGTTAGCACAATCAACTTAAATTCCAGTATATACCAGTCACCTGACAACAGGCATCAGTGGCTCCTCCCTGCCTTCTCCACTCCCATCTCCTTCAAGGAAAGGATGTAACCAACCCAACATGGAAATAGTTATTTCTGCCAGTGGTGGTGATGGAGTGGCTGCCTGCTCTGCCTGGCTCACACAGAATCTAATACCAGCCCTGTAAGGTTGCTGAGGCAAAGACAACCTGACACAGAGGCAAACCGCAGCCTGCCTGAGGAGCACATCCACAACTTCAGCCTTAGCTTTGCCAAACAAGCACAGACTACACCTTCGAATAACAATCTTGAGATTCTTCAAAATGCTCCAAACGTAAGACTCCTCCCTAACTCACACTAACATCGTACAACAATGAAGAGGTATGAGCAAGCCTTTACTTCACTGGGCCCACAGAGATGAGAAATCAGGATGCAGTGACAATCAAAATGTCACAGGTTATCCTTCAAGTCACTTGCCAACTAACATCATCTTAGAAAGAATATTATATGAGCAGATAATAATGCAAACATAAATAATCTCACATGCAAAGTGTGCTAGAGGTTAGATCCAACTGTATGCCAAAACCATGAGTTATTTCTCTTAAAAGAGACATATTACCTTTGGCAAGGTTTCCAATGCTTACTTTCTTTTATCTTGTTGTTTTAGCCAATATATTTATCTAATTGTCTCCCAAAAGGTCAATTTCTATTTTTCAAAAACATATGAGTTACTGGAGATGAGAAATAATTGACTTAAAATGCACTACTGTTTTCAGTCATCCCAAAATGCTAGGCTCACACATGGTGAGAGAACTGGGGAACTGAGTCCCTCTGATTACTTACTTGTTAAAAAAAGGTTCAATGAGTTTTGATCTGGCAGACACATGAATTTTTGGAGGACTGAGAAAAGAACCTAATGAAGAAAAGAAGCAGGGCATTATACACAGACATGTGGATGACAAAAACACATTTATATCAACAGTATGGTTCCACAAGGGTAACAGGTACTCTCACTGGCCAGGCACCTGAGAACAGGTGCGAGTCAATGGTTGCTCCCTGCCTACTCTCCCCTCCCACCTCCTCCAACCCTACCTCAGACCCCCCCACTTCTAACTGGGTGAGTGGATCCTCAAGAAATGGTAGTGCTGCAAACTGGATGTCTGTGTTCACCCCCCAAATTCACATGTGGAAGCTTTATCCACAGCATGATGGTATTTAGAAATGAGATGGTATTTGGAGATGATTAAGGGGACTGGTGACTTTATAAGAAGAGACACAAGAGCTTCTTCCCCCTCTCTCTACCATGGGAGGGTTTGAGCGAACAGATAACTGCAAACCAGGAAGTGGGCTCTCACTAGACATTGGATCAGCTGGCACCTTGATCTTGGGCTTCCCAGCTCCAGAACCATGAGAAACAAACATGTGCTGCTTAAACCCCCAGTTCATGATAGTTTGTCACAGGAGCCTGAGCCAATCCACTCGAGCTCTCTGTGCTTGACAGAAACACACGGTGAGTACCAAGGTAATTTGCCATGGAGATGAAGCACAGTCCTGTGATATAAGCATCATAGCCTGCCTCGTGGAGCTGTTCAGAAGCTGTGTCGTAACTTGGAAAACCTTCTGCACTTTCTGAAGAGAAAAAAGGAAAAAATAGTTTTCCCCAGGTCATCATGAAACATCTGAAGACTAATTCAAGCATAATGCCCAACCAAATTCACACCACATTACCATGTGCTGCAAAACACTCTCAATAAGCAGGATGAAAAATTCTGTCTTAATTCTCTCCATGAGACCATAACATACACACACGGCAACTGAGTGACTGAAAATGAGGGTGTTGGTCCAGACTACAGAAATGCCTCAGACACATTTCCAAAGACCCCACTAGGGGCCTCTTCATCCCACAATGGCGGGAGCTGCTCACAATTGTGTGTAACTCACCCGATGACAAGTATTTCTCTTCTGATTGCTTTCTATGGTCAGGAAAAGGAATTTCTTCCCTCTACAAGACCATATCAGCAGGACACAACAAAGATTAACAGCAGGACTCAGGAGTCACATTGTCTCAGTTTGAATCTCTACTCCACCACTTGCTGTGTGACCCTAGGCAAGTCACTTCACCCCTGAGCTCCAGTTTTATAAAATGGAGATGACAACCAAACCTCCTCAACACAATACAAAGAAAGTTCTCACCTAGTGCTTGGTGCATGCATGGTAAATGCTTAATAAACACTCTCTGTAAGTACCCCACCTAACCCTCTCCCCCCAAAACGAAAGACCCAGTTCAGTGTTGGCAACTCAGTCAATAATATCCTCTACTATGTTTTCAAGCTTGAAGATCTAAAGATGACAGTACAACCAACTCCAAAAATAGATCAGAGCTTACTGCAACATAGCCCTTAGATCATGGGGCGCTTCATAGCAAAGATTATAACATGATTCCTTAGTCATATTGATATACATAGAAGGATAAAGTCTGAGAAGAGCAACCTGCTTTAAACTAAATTCTCTACCCAAGACCAGAATTATATGTGGAAATAACAGAATAAAACTACCACTCATAAATAATTATTTTCTAGAATCATTCTGGAAATCAGAGTCAAGGAAGCAGAATCAAAAACAAGAATGGAAAATAAAAAGAATGCAACTGTTTTTATGTCAATATGATGCTCTTTAAGCAAGAATTCCTTAACCTCCAGAAGTATTAAACATGAGGCTTAAAGTTAAAAAAGGCTTTTAACATGGTAGCCACCTAATATCATCAACACTACCATGAGCTGAAATATGTTATTTCCCAAATCAATTACTTTCATTATATTATTATAGATATGGTCTGGGTTTTCTTCCCCCTCCCCCACCCTTTTTCTTAATTTCTTCTTGACTATCACCCAGAAGGGGAAGGAAATTTTGGCTGCTTTAATACCTGCCATTATCAATTTTTGAAGCATCAGTCCTATTATCAATGTCTTGACAAGTTCTTGGACTACAGCTAATGGAATGCTAACTACAGTGCTTGCAGCATAATTAGGCTAAAAGGACCAAGTAAGTAGCACCCAGAAGAATCACCAAATACCTTGGTAGTGGCTGGATGTAGCTAAACATCTCCATCTCACAAGGAACATTCCCCCTGACTTCTGATTTCCCTCAATGCTATTTCCACTTTCTGACTTGGCTCAAAAGGAAGCAGGGACAGAGGCTCTCCTTTAATCTCATCAGTAAATTCAGTTCTTCAGCTTTTCTGAGACAAAAAATACATTTTCATTCTACTCCTGGCAATTAACCACCAACTCTCTGCCTCTGCTTAAACAATGCACTATATAAAAGATCACATCAAGTTTTGGGAGAATTCCAAGCACTAGGAAATAAAGGCCTTGAAGCTTTAATTGCCAAACTTCTCAATGAACGCCTACCCAACACTATTAACATAAGACACATGTAAAATTAAAGACCATCCTTATTCAGAAAACAGTAATTCAACACAGGGCACGAGCAAGCTAACTTGGCCAACATCTAAATGTGCAGTAGAGTTCTAGCGCCATTCACCTTTCTTCTTCAGTATGCATCATACCTATCACAAAGAGCTGGAGGGTTTTCAGGTTTGTTTAACATTCTTACCAACTTTAGGAGGGTTGAAAGGTGTCTCTTTTACCCGTTTTTCCAGTTCTGCAAGGGATGTGTTGTTAATGATATCCTGCAAATGAGGAAGCAGAGAATCACAGTGCTTCATCACCAGGCTACATACAATAAAGAGATCCACTGTTGGGACACACATACAAAAGGCATCTGGTGCTGCCCCCTGGTGCTCTTTAAAGAACAAGTCATCTTTCATTTAATGCAAAAGAGAAGCAAGTTTAATTGCACTCTGTGACAAGTATGACCAGCAGGGTATGGTGGGGCATGCCTGAAATCCCAGCAACTAGGGAATCTCAAGTTAGAGGACAGCCTGGGCAACCTGGTGAGACTCTGCCTCAGAATGAAACAAAAAGGGCTGGGGATGCGGCTCAGAGGTAGAGCATTCACCTAGTATGTGCAAGGGCCTAGGTTCAATCCCCAGTGCCAGGAAAAAAGAAAGTATAACCATATGAAAGAAGGTTTTACAAATGCATTGAACACCTACAGATGTTCTTTCAAAAAGCTATGTTGTTCTGGTGTTTGTATCAATTATATAAAATAGTTCGTCACAAAGTAGCAAATGATTATACCATGATCTAAATTTCTTTGATTAGAAAATTTATCCCAAATATGTAAAGTAAGAAAATGAAAATAAGACAAATTGCGCACATGTGCAACATACTCAAAGTAAATTATGTATTTCAATAGTAAAAATCATATTTGAAGAAAGAAGGAAAAAAACCCACATAATCTGACCAAAGTCGACCGCTATTCACATTTTGACATATTTGGGGCTTTTTTCCATTTTTTTGCTTTCTTTCTTTATTCTTTTATTTCCTTCTATATTTTTTCTTTTATATATTTGTTTATATATTTTTTCTTTTAGTTGTAGGTGGACACAATACCTTTTTAATTTTATTTTTATATGGTGCTGAGGATCAAACCCAGGGCCTCACGCATGATAGGCAAGTGCACTACCAACTGAGCCACAACCCCAGCCCTCTTTTATATATTTGGAATGACATTTAGAGAGACCAGAATTCCAAAGCTAATATTAGCAATTCAAAAAACTTCAAAATATAGCTCATCAATGATAGTTCAAATTTAAATACTACCTTAAAAGGCTGTGTGCTGGCCATCAATTTAGTATCCAAGAGTCTAAAAACAAAAGAATTTTTAATAAGTTAAACACAATGTTTATCAATGTTCAAAATATATTCACTCAAATATTTAAAATAATTTCATACATATAATTTCATATTTAATGTGTGAAATTATTAAGTACATGCTCAACATATAGTTAATACATGAAATACTTAAAACATACTTAACAAATAATACACTTAAAATCGAACAGAGGAACCAAGCACGTAGCCTTTTTGGAGCTAGCAGTGACATCACTGCTATATTTGTCTGAGGTCAAGTCCTAGCACCAGGGCTTCATCTCACAGCTGCTGGACAGTCCCCGCTCTGACACACTAACAGAACCAGTCCCGGGTTTGCTTGCACCCTGCATTTGGTCTACATCAACCTCAAGGGCAAGTCAAACACCCTCTGTGTTTCCACATGGTTCAAATACTGGTGTAGGTCTAACCTTCCTAAATTATTACCATCTACTGCTACTTACCCAGGTTGGTATAAAAAAAAAAAATTCTTAGGGAGCCCAACTCTGCATTCAGTAATTTCGTGCTGTTGTTATTTCTTACTATTCTGTTTCAAAAGTCAAAAATACTAAACAGAGAGAGACCCTCTGACCAATACGAAAGCTGTATTTCTCTATCTCTTTTCATATAAATGTCAACACTAGATACTAAGACAGAAATAGTCCCTCTTCAAACAAGTCCTGAGACACAGACCCCTGCTCTGTAGGCAGGCATGTGACCTATCAGTCATGCAACAGATGAGAACCAGGGTGCAATGATCAAGTGTGGAGAACGCCAACAGGCAAAGGCACTGACTTAAAAGTGGAGGAGGAAAATCTCTTGCCAGTTCTCAATAGACAGAGCAGAGGCCCAATGGGGCACTTCAACAGACAAGGTACATCCCAGGGACACCACAGACACAGCCACTTCAGGAAAGCCTCGCCAGCCCTTCAGAAGGCAAGGTGTGGGTGACAAACAAGGAGCCACAGTCTGCCTTCACATTCAGCTCTGATTCTGATTTAACAGGATAACAAAACCAATCATAAATTGAAAACAGTCAACTCCCTCAAAGTCAGATACTCAATCATATCCCAGCTTACATGAAATGGATTCTAATCAGGACCCTTTGGTTTTCATAAATTAGAACGTATCTGTTTGTATTGTGTATATCACAATGACTAATTTACTTTTTAAGTTTTATAGTTATACATAGCAGTATAAAAAATTCATACATGCATGGAATTTGATTTCAGTTCATGACCCCCCAACACTTCCCCCAACAAAGACTATTTTAAATAAAAGACAAGCTTTAAAGAAAGCCTACCTGGGAAAAACACATGTTGTCAGCTCCTTAAACTCATTTAAGTCCTAAAAAATACAGAGAATGACTTGTTACATTTTTCCAAGTACATCCATGGTATTAAAACAAGACTTAAGCAGCTCAGGTGCACAGCTGTCCTCTCTAACAAACCACCATACCTCCACAGCTTTAAGCTAAACTGTAAAACCCGTCTCTAGGTAATAATTACATCTAAAAAGTCTTCCAATTTCCTCATTGATTAGGGAAACACATGATCTGGTGACTCACCTTGGCCTATCTAAAACAGTCAAATGCAAGGACTGGGTGACTGCAGGAAAAGGAAGAGGAGGGTTCTACTCTCTGTAGAAAGCCGCAGAGTCGAGAGGCCTGTAAACCTCCCGGGAAGTTCTGGTAAGAGCCAACAGGCTACATTCCCATCGCACCAATTATCCTGGGAGCAGACTAGCAGTGTCATTTTCATTAAATGGTTTATAGAGAAAACGGATGCATAGTAAACGGGCTTCCACCTCTGCCAAGACAATCTTTGAATGTTAGTTAAAATAACAATTAAAATAAAGACTTTTCAATATAAATGACTCCTTTTTTAAGTACTCATCAGAAAATTGCTAAAGTGTCATTAATAGCAAGTGCCTAAACCAGAAAATTCATTTCCCAAGCTTATTTTGATCAGGAAGTCTGGAGCAGACGTTAGAGTGCTCTAATTTTGAATTAACTCATTTACATACATAATTGCCATGCTAGACTGGGTAGTCACACTGCTGACCCTGTGTAAACAACACCTCTCTTCAAAGTTATTCATGCTTCACAGGAAACTGCCATTTCCAATTAGCTTTTCAAGCCTGTAAGTACAGACTGTATTTAGCTAGCTTGAAATATTTACCAGCCTTTCAATGGCTATTGTTAAATTAATGGACAATACATGAATAGTGGTTTCAATGCTAAGGCAAACAAAAATGTGGTAATGTCTGTCACTGCTGGTAATCAGTCAGGACTACTGCAGTTTTACAAGAAAAAAGTAAAATGACAGCTACCTCCAGGAATAACATACAGCAGAGTTCTAGCCTGACACCTGCTAGAAGATCACACTACAGTACCAAGAAGTAACGCTCCTAAGAAGAAACGCTCCCCACCTAAAAGCTCCAAAATATGAATTCTTTAGTATACTTTAAATGCAAACTTTGGTGTTAGTCCATGTAAGAGTCCTACCATTTTAAATAGGTTTTCTCATTTATTGTCACTGCTTCTTCCAAAGGTAAATGGAAAAACATTTTCTCCCTTTGACAATGCCAGAACATAAATAAGTAGATTATCAAGAATGCCTTAGTAACAAAGCAAGGGACAGAACTGCTTATCCTATCCCACCCCTTATAGACACCAAATCACCTGCATTCTACTAGAACTAGGTTCAAGTGAACACTTGTTAACTCTCACATACAAAGTCCTCTGCCAGACACTTACACAATGACAAGATTACTCCTTGTCCAAAGAGATAATTGCCAAGAAGAAGGGGGTTACGCTGTACAATACAAGACAGAATTTTTGTACCAGAGAGGTGCCAAGTTCTGTGGAAGAGCTGAGAAGGAAGGACATGAAGGCAGCAGGCAGGGAGAGCTTATGCAGGAGCACAAGCTGGGCCCTGGGAAGAGAAGGTGAAATCGGCGACTATGAACACTGAGGAAAGCGAGGGAAAATTCAAGTTGGCAGAAATCATGCCAGGACCACAGGTATGGAATGACACAAAGCACTTCTTAAAGAAGATATGAGCCAGTTTGGCTGGGAATAAGGAGAGTATCAAGTGCTTAGACTACACTGGAAAGTTGGACTGGATCAGCGATGGTCTGATGCGCGTGGCCGGAGTCAACTACGTAGAAAAACAAAGAATGTGAGTGTTGGGAATTGTTAAGCAGGGTCAGTGATGTGGACAGTCATAGGTCAGAAGATTTAAAACAGTGGCACAGTCAAAACACACTTTTTTGTTAAGTCAGTATTTAAAGCCTCCTATGTGACAAGCTCTGTTTATATTTGAAACACCTGGCACAGTATTAAATACACTTCCCTCTTTCCTAACTGATAACTTCACTGCTTTAAAGGTCAACAAGTCAGGAGAGGAGCTGCTACTGTGGTCTATTTGGCCGGTAAGAAGTGGTTGATCTAAAACGAACTTTGGCTCTTTAAAGGTAAAATGCAAATCTATTCCCATCACACTGAGAGTCACAACTAGGGAGCTTTTGTACCCCAGAGGGTGATAAGGCCGTGATGAATAGTGGTGGCAACCTCAAAGCTCAGAACTACAAGGGGAGCACCAGGCCCACCACAGCAGCAGGCTGGCTTGCACTCTTCTGAAGAATGATCCAGATGCTGATGGGGGGCTGGGGCTGTGGCTCAGTGGTGGAGCACTTGCCTAGTGCGTGTGAGGCACTGGGTTCTGTCCTCAGCACCACATAAAAATAAATAAATGAAATAAAGTTTAAAAAAAAAGATGCTAATGGGGCAAGGTGACCTAATAAACAGATAGTAAATGAGACTGGACTCTTTTCCAATGCAGAACTAACAAAAGACTGACAGCAAGGTGGCATTTTAAAGCAGGGCTTGGCAAACCACAGTTTGTAGGTCAAATCTGGCCTGATTTTTTTAAATAAGATTTTATTGCAACACAGCCACACTCATTTGTTTATGCACTCATGACAGGTTGGAGGCTACAAAGTGACACAGAGTTGTCAGAGAGACCACACAGGCTGGAAGTGCCAAAATATTTCATTATCTGGTCTCTTACAGAAAAAAGTTGCCAACCTCTGATTTCAGGAATGGGCTGAATATTGAAGGAGGAAAGAAATTCAACCAGGAGTTTGCTGAACTGCAGGTGACAAATAAGGCTATTTGCAGCAAAACTGAAAAGACCCCAGACATGAGAAACAGCATGGAGATGGGATCACTAAAAGTTTGTAATGGAACAGATCTGGGGACAGAGGAAGAGTCAAAACTGAAACCAAAAACAGGACTGGATACTCAGAATCATCTAGAGTAATGGAATCAAGAGAAAAATGGTTCAGAGATAGTATAAGGAAAGAAATATAGTGATAGTTAAATATCTCATGTAGACATATGAATCCTAAACAACCCTTCTGGAAGTCAGCCAGTGGGAGAGGCCTACAGTCCAGTGTGAAATACATGCCCAGATCTGAGAGCACAGCTAGAGATAAATGTTGGTATGTGCAGCTGAGTTACAAAAATGAGCAATACCTGGGACTGCAAATTAGTGCAACCACTCTGTAAAGCAAGATGAAGATTCCTCAGAAAACCTGAAATAGAACCACCATTTGACCTGGTTACACCACTCCTTGGTATATACCCAAAGGACTTAAAATCAACATACTACAGTGACATAGCCACATCAATGTTTTAGCAGCTCAATTCACAATAGCTAAGCTATGGAACCAACCTAGATGCCCTTCAACAGATGAGTGAATAAAGAAAATGTGGTATATGTACACAATGGAATATTACTCAGCCATAAAAAAGAAAGATTTTATGACTTTTGCCAGCAAATGGATGCATCTGGAGACTATCACGCTAAATGAAATAAGCCAATACCCCAAAACAAAAAGTTGAAGGTTCTCTTTGATATGTAGATGCTAACACACAATAAGCAGGGGAATGAAGAAAAGAAGCCAGTGGATTAGACAAAGAGGAATGAAGAGAAGGGAGAGGGGATAGGAATAGGAAAGAGTAGAATAAATTGGATAGAACTTTCTAATATACATATATGAAAACACCACAGTGAAACTCCACATCATATACAACCACAAGAATGGGACCTTGTGAGCTGGGAATATAGCTCAGTTGGTAGAGTGCTTGCCTTGCAAGCACAAGACCCTGGGTTCAATTCCCAGCACCAAACAAAACAAAACAAAAAAAGAATGGGACCCTACTTAGAATAAGGTAAACTCCATGTAGGTATATTATGTCAAAATAAACTCTATTGTCATGTGTATCTAAAAAGAACAAGAACAAAATGTGGGCAATATCACTAAAGGACAGGGAACATGGAAAGAAAACAAAGGAGCGTGGAGGACAGAGTGGTGGGGGCAAGGAAGATGCCACATGCAGTCAGGGAGCAGGAGTAAAAGAGCCCACAAGGGAGCCAAAGAAGCTCATGCCTGTGTGCTTACCTTGGCTCAAAGTGAGGGGAGTGGAGGACCTGAGGGAAGCAATTTAGCAGCAGGCAATCAAGGATTTCGTAGAATTGGAGATTAAAGGTAGTGAATGAGAGGAAGGCAGCATTTTCAGTTGCTCTGTAGTTTGGGATTCAAGCACCAGAACTCCTACTTCTCAGCAAGGAGAGTGAAAGAGGGAGTACGGTGAAATTCAACACTGGACAGTCAGGGTCTCTTAAGGTCTCAGAATTTGGGGGTACTGAACAAAGAACAGAGGCCTGAGGAGGCCACGCTGCAGCTTGCTGCTGCCAGAAGCCCAGGACACCAAGCAAACACTGCATACTGTCCTGGCAAGCACCTCCCCTGTGGCCTAGGTACACCTGGCAGAAAGTGATTGAAGCAGACAGGGAAGATTGTACCAGGAAGATTCAACCAGAAATACAGAAGGAGTGTGACTGGCTTTCCCCTTAAGTCTGGTGGCTCATGGGAGCAGCTGAAAAGGGTGGGGAAACTGAACATGCAGGTGTGAATTCGCTCAGGGACAAGACTGGCAGCAAGCCTGCAGAGGGTTGGTTCTCCCGCCACACGCGCAGAGCTCCTGAGAGGCTCCTGAGATCCAGACTCCCAGCAGAGAATGGTGTCTGCCTGCCCAAAGAGTGTGCTGACCAAATCTCTCCAGAGCAGATGTCATCCAACAAAGTCCCTCAGGCTGATCAGACTTAAGCCCTGGCCTCCCAGAACTCCCCTCTCAGACCTCTGCAGCAGTCCTATCCTGGTCCATCAAGCTGGTCTGTCCAGACAAAAACTACAACTGATGGTACTCCCCATTCCACCCTTCCTCCTACTGGTGAGGAGGGAAGCCGAGGCAATTCCAACACATCAGTTTTAGGTCACTCCAGCTGGCGCTCAGTGAGCACCACAAAAAGAGGAAGAGGTTAACAACCCCTAGTCCCCCCGCCTTTCTCTCCAGTCACGCCCCACTCTGTACACTGCCCAGGAAGAAATGAAAAGGACAGTCATGCACAGGCAGTGACCATCCATCCTCATCAACACTTCTGACCACCTCACAGTGGAGACAATGCTCTGGTTCCCTCATGTTTCATTACAAGTCTTTTCTCCGTGTGTGTGTGTGTGTGTGTGTGTGTGCTCTCGCTGTGCAGATTGGTTTGTGGACACACACACAGTCAACTTTTTTCTCATTATAGCATGTTTTTATGATAGTTATTTCCTTGTCTTATCTTTTGAGAGTTAGAGGGTTTTGGTTATTTTGACTTTGCTTTGTTTTTACTTGTTTCTCTCTCCTTTCTTCTCCTGCTAACGAATTTTCTTGTTCTCTTTCTCTCCCTTTATTTTTCCCATCTTTCTCCTCCTCCTTTATAGTCGTCACTGGCTACACCTCTGTGGCACTGTTTACATTTTGAACTTTCTAAGCTTTCTTATATCCTTTCACATTTTCTTTTCTCTCAATGAACTCTATTTTTTCCATTTTTCAGAACTTTTTGGTTTACATAACTCCTGCCCCCACCGTTCATGTTGTTGCAGTTATCAGTGCTGTGGATGGCACAGTTGACACCTGCTGTTTACTTTAATAGTTCACGGCTACTTATTGCTCTTGCTGTTGGCAAGTGCTGCCCCACCATTCCTGTTTTGTGGTGACTAGTGCTGCAGATGTCATAGTAGGCACCGGGATTTATTGTAATGCCACGTACCGTTTGCCTCAGCTGTTGCTATTATTTGTTTCCCCCCTTTCCTCCAAGGTGCTGGGAACCGACAAGGGTGCTACAAGTTCACAGGAAACAGACTTGGCTGCTCAACTAAACCCAGCCAAGAGACAGCACACTGCTCCACACACAAATTAACCACATTCAAACCTTAGTGATACTTCAGTAAAAAGAACAGAAGTGACCAAAACCCCAAACTAATGACCAGATTCCAAGCAGGAAAGGCTAGGGGTTGGCCCCCAGGTCCCACTGAGGGACATCCACTCCTACAGCAAAATCAGAAAGAATTAACACAAAGGCTGCAGATGTCACACATACAAAGAGGTCTCCCCCTACGTCACTCAAGGACACACTGGAAAAGGCCTACTCATCAGAGTGGAAGGGAGCACCAGACCACAGATGGACAGAAGCCAAGACAGCACTACCAAAAATGTGAAAAAACAAGAAGACCCCTAAAACTTGTAATTCTACAGCAACTGACTGCAAAAATACTAAAGTGGACGAAATACCAGATAAAGAATTCCAAAGAATGAGTATAAACATAATCAATGAATTCCAAGAGAATACAGAAAAACAACTGAATGAATTAAGGAAGTCAGTACAGGAAATGAATGAGAAATTCAATAAGTAGACAGAGAGATTGAAAAATAAAAAACCAGAAATCTTAGAAATGAAAGACACAATAAATCAAATAAAAGGTTTAATTGAAAGTCTCTCTAGAATAGACCATGCTGAAGACTAAATCTCAGAGCTGGAAGACAAAGTGGCCAGCCTTGAACACTCAGTATTAAAATGAAGTAAGTAAGTACTCATGATCAGAACACGGAAGAACTCTGGAACAGGAGCAAGAGAACAGATACAAGAATCACTGGAGGGGCTGCAGCTCAGTTGTAGAGTGCTTTGCCTAACATGTGTGATGCACTGGGTTTCATACTCAGCATCACACAAAAAAAAAATAAAAATCAAAAGAAAAAAAATTACCACCTTAAAAAATAGTCAATAGTCAATTTTATTTTATTTTTTTATATTAGTGCTTCATTCCTTTTATTATTTTTTTAATTATTCATTTAATTTTGATCCATTGTACACAAATGGAGTACAGCTATTGTTTCTCTGGTTGTACACAAAGTAGAGTCACACCATCTGTGCATTCATACATGTACACAGGGCAATGATGTCTCACTCTGTTATTATTCTTACCCCCCACACCCCAACCCCACCCCTCCCTTACCTCTATGCAATCTATCCTTCCTCCATTCTTGCCTCCCTTCCACCTGGCATTATGCATCATCATTCACTTATCAGAGAGACCATTCAGCCTTTGGATTTGGAGGATTGGCTAATCTAACTTAGCATGACAGCCTCCAACATCACCCATTTACCTACAAATCCCATAATTTTATTCTTCTTTATGGTTGAGTAATATTCCATTGTGTATATATACCACAGTTTCTTTATCCATTCATCTATTGAAGGGCATCTAGGTTGGTTCCACAATCTAGCTATTGTGAATTGAGCAGCTATGAACGTTGATGTGGCTGCATCACTGTAGTAATCTAATTTTAAGTCTTTTGTGTATAGGCCAAGGAGTGGGATAGCTGGGTCAAATAGTGGATCCATTCCAAGTTTTCTAAGGAACCTCCACACTGCTTTCCAGAGTGACTGTACCAACTTGCAATCCCACAAGCAATGTATGAGTGTACCCTTTTCCCCACATCCTCGCCAACACCTGATGTTGCTTGTATTCTTAATAAAAGACATTCTAATTGGGGTAAGATGAAATCTTAAGGTGGTTTTGATTTGCATTTCTCTTATAACAAGGGATGTTGAACATTTTTTCACAAATCTGTTGATTGCTTGTAGATCTTCCTCTGTAAAGTGTCTGTTCATTTCCTTGGCCCATTTATTGATTGGGTTATTAGTATTCTTGGTATAAAGATTTTTGAGCACTTTGTAGATTCTGGAGATTAGTGCTCTATCTGAAGAGTGTGTGGCAAAGATTTTCTCCCACTCTGAAGGCTCTCTCTTCACATTACTGATTGTTTCCTTTGCTGAGAAAAAGTTTTTTAGTTTGACTCTATCCCAATCATTGATTCCTGCTTTTATTTCTTGTGCTTTGGGAGTCATGTTAAGGAAATCTGGTCCTAGGCCAACATGATGAAGATTCGGACCTATTTTGTATTAGGTGCAGGGTCTCTGAGATAATTCCTAGGTCCTTGATCCATTTTGAGTTGAGTTTTGTATAGGGTGAGAGAGATGGGTTTAGTTTCATTTTGCTGCATATGGATTTCCAGTTTTCCCAGCACCATTTGTTGAAGAGGCTATATTTTCTCCATTGCATGTTTTTGGCTCCTTTGTCAAGTATGAGATACCTGTATTTATGTGGGTTTGTCTCTGTGTCCTCTATTCCATCCCATTGATCTACCTGTCTATTTTGGTGCCAATACCATACTGTTTTTGTTACTATTGCTCTGTAATATAGTTGAAGGTCGGTATTGTGATACCCCCTGCTTCGCTCTTCTTGCTAAGAATTGCTTTAGCTATTCTGGGTCTCTTATTCCTCCAAATGAATTTCATGATTGCTTGCTCTATTTCTATGAGGTCCGTCGTTGGAATTTTAATTGGAATTGCATTTAATTTGTATAGTGCTTTTGGTAGTATGGCCTTTTTGACAATATTAATTCTGCCTATCCAAGAACATGGGAGATCTTTCCATCTTCTCAGATTTTCTTTAATTTCTTTCTTTAGTGTTCTGTAGTTCTCATTATAGAGGTCTTTCACTTCTTTTGTTAGACTGATTCCCAAGTATTTTATTTTTCTTGAGGCTATTGTGAATGGTACAGTTTTCCTAATTTCTCTCTCAGAGGATACATCACGAATAAAAATGCATTAGATTTATGAGCATTAATTTTATATCCTGCTACATTACTGAATTCATTTATGAGTTCCAGAAGTTTTCTGGTGGAATTCTTAGGGTCTTCTAAATAGAGAATCATGTCATCAGCAAATAGGGATAGTTTGAGCTCTTCTTTTCCTATTCATATTCCTCTAATTTCTTTGGTCTAATTGCTCTGGCTAGTTTCAAGGACAATGTTGAATAGTAGTGGCGAAAGAGGGCATCCCTGCCTTGTTCCAGTTCTCAGGGGAATGCTTTCAATTTTTCTCCATTTAGAATGATGTTAGCTGTGGGCTTAGCATAGAATAGCCTTTACAATGTTAAGGAACATTCCTACTATCCCTATTTTTTCTAGTGTTTTGAGCATGAAGGGGTGCTGCATTTTATCAAATGCTTTCTCTGCATCTATTGAAATAATCATGTGGTTCTTGACTTTAAGTCTGTTGATGTGGTGAATTACATTTATTGATTTCCAGATGTTGAACCACCCTTGCATCCCTGAGATGAAATCCACTTGATCATGGTGCACTATCTTTTTAATATGCTTCTGTATGTGATTTGCTAAAATTTTGTTAAGAATTTTTGCATCTATGTTCATTAGGGATATTGGCCTGAAATTTTCTTTCCTCGACGTGTCCTCTAGTTTTGGTATCAGGGTGATTCTAGCTTCATAGAATGAGTTTGGAAGGGTTCCCTCCTCCTCTGTTTCATGAAATACTTTGAGGAGTATTGGAATGAGCTCTTCTTTGAAGGTCTTGTAGAACTTGGCCATGAATCCATCTGGTCCTGAACTTTTCTTTGTTGGTAGGCTTTTGATGACTTCTTCTATTTCACTGCTTTGAAATTGATCTATTTAAGTTATGTTCTCCAGATTCAGTTTGGGGGGCTCATATGCCTCTAGGAACCTGTTGATGTCTTCCAGGTTTTCTATTTTGTTAGAGTATAAATTTTCAAAATAACTTCTAATTATGTTTTGTATTTCAATTGTGTCTTCTGTAATATTTCCATTTCCATCACGAATTTTAGTAATTTGGATTTTCTCTTTCCTTCTCTTCGTTAATGTGGCTAAGGGTTTATCAATTTTGTTTTTTTCAAAGAACCAACTTTTTGTTTTGTCAATTTTTTGAATTGTTTCTTTTGTTTCAATTTCATTGATTTCCCCTCTGATTTTAATTATTTCCTGTCTTCTACTACTTTTGGTGATGATCTGTTCCTCTTTTTCTAGGGCTTTGAGCTGTAATGTGAGATCGTTGATTCGTTGACTTTTCATTCTTTTATTGAATGCATTCCATGCAATGAATTTTCCTCTTAGCACTGCTTTCAGAGTATCCCAGAGATTTTGATATGTTGTATCTTTGTTCTCGTAGACCTCTAAGAATTTTTTTATTTCCCCCCTGATGTCTTCTGTTATCCATGCATCATTCAATAGCATATTATTTAATCTCTAGGTCTTGGAGTAGTTTCTGTTTTTATCATTGATTTCTAATTTCATTCCATTATGATCTGATAGAATACAAGGTAGTATCTCAATGTTTTTGTATTTGCTAAGAGTAGCTTTGTGGCATAACATATGGTCTATTTTAGAGAAGGATCCATGAACTGCTGAGAAGAAATTGTATTCGCTTTTTGATGGATGGAATATTCTATAAATGTCTGTTAAGTCTAAATTAGCGATTGTGTCATTGAGTTCTATGGTTTCTTTGTTCAAGTTTTGCTTGGAAGATCTGTCCAACGGTGAGAGAAGAGTGTCAAAGTCCCCCAGTATTATTGTGTTTTGGTCTTTTTGGTTCCTGGAATTGAGAAGGATCTGACTGACGTACATGGATGCGCCATTGGTTGGTGCATAAATATTTATGATTGTTATGTCTTGGTGATTTATGCTTCCCTTAAGTAGTATAAAATGTCCTTCTTTATCCCTTCTGACTAACTTTGGCTTAAAGTCTGCTTTATCTGAAATGAGGATGGAAACTCCTGCTTTTTTACTAAGTTCACGTGTATGGTATGTTTTTTCCCAACCTTTCATCTTTAGTCTGTGGGCATGTTTTTCTATGAGATGAGTCTCTTGAAGGCAGCATATTGTTGGGTCTTTCTTTTTAATCCAATCTGCCAGTCTATGTCTTTTGATTGATGAGTTTAGGCCATTTACATTTAAGGATATTATTGAGATATGACTTGTATTCCTGGTCATTCTAACTTATTTTTGGATTTTAATCTTACTTGGTTTTTCCTTTAATTGGCTGTTCCTTTAGGGTAATTCCTCCCGTTGCTGACTTACATTGTTGTTTCTCATTTCTTCCTCTTGGAATATTTTGCTGAGGATTTTCTGTAGGGCCGGCTTTCTATTTGTGAATGCTTTTAGCTTGTGTTTATCATGGAATGATTTTCTTTCATCTTCAAATCTGAAGGTAAGTTTTGCTGGGTATAAGATTCTTGGTTGGCATCCATTTTCTTACAGTGCTTGGAATATATTGTTCCAGGCCCTTCTTGCTTTTAGGGTCTGGGCTGAGAAATCTGCTGATATTCGTATTGGTTTCCCCCTATATGTAATCTGATATTTTTCTCTGGCAGCCTTTAAAATTCTATCTTTGTTTTGTATGTTAGGTATTTTCATTATAATGTGCCTGGGTATGGATCTGTTGTGATTTTGTGCATTTGGTGTTCTATAAGCCTCTTGAATTTGATTTTCCATTTCATTCATCAGATTTGGGAAATTTTCTGATATTATTTCCTTGAACAGATTATTCATTCCTTTGGTTTGTATCTCTGTGCCTTCCTCAATCCCAATAACTCTCCTCAATCCCAAATAACAAATTTATTTGATCTTTTCATGATGTCCCATAACTCTTAGAGGTTCTGGTCATGATTCCTTACCATCTTCTCTGTCTGGTTGATTATGTTTTCAAGATTAAATATTTCGTCTTCATTGTCTGAGGCTCTGTCTTCCAAATGATTTAGCCTGTTGGTTAAGCTTTCTATTGAGTTTTTAATTTGGTTTATTGTAACCTTCATTTCAAGGATTTCTGTTTGGTTTTCTTTTCAGAATCTCTATCTCTTTATTGAAATGATCTTTTGCTTCCTGTAGTTGCTCTTCTAGCATTGCCTGCATTTGCTCTCTTGACTCCTCGTTCACTTCTCAGATCATTTTAATTATGCACAACTCCCTTTCTCACAATGCTTCTGCCAAATTGTCATTGGGTTCTTTTGATATAGTATCTGGGTTTGTTTGAGACATTTTCTTCCCATGTTTTCTCATATTGCTAGTGTATCGTTCCCCTCTAGTAGTGCGAATCCTAGGTATTGCAGTTTCCCCTTAAAGACTTATAGGGTTCCTGCCTATTTTCAATACCTTCCCTTGAATTGAGAAGTCAATATTGGCAGCACACCATATAAACAACGTGTCCTTAATCTAAATAGTCCCTATTAAGATATCAACAGTGTTGTCTTAATAAACAGAGATGAGTTCAAATTATTATCTACAGCATAACCAGTAAGTTTGCAATAAAGACTGCAATTCCTAATGTTGGACAGGGAGAATGAGGAGGGGTATAGGACAAAACACTAAAGAGATAAGAAGTGAATCTATTGATATACTATGTCATATGAATAGTGGAAGTGGAATTAAAAGAAACAGGTTGCTAGTGTGAGAAAAAAGAGAGTCTCCAAGGAAACGGATATATAAGAGGGAGATAGAGTGATAAGCATATTAATAAAAGAAAAAGGTAGGAATATAGTGGGTATATTAGGAATAATAGTAGTATTACAATTAATTTAAAAATGTTCTGTGATAAAAATATACTGTACAGTTCAAACCTCTTATTTTTCAATGGCCTGATGTTTGAGAGATGCTTGATCAAGCGGTGAACCAAGAAGGGTGCTGTCCCACTACCTCCTGTTGGGAATGATCAATACTTCTGGGCAGAGGCGGCTTGGTGTTGATAGACGATCAGATGCAGCACAGGCGCTAGACAGCAGGCCAGGGTGTGGGCCTGGGCACTAGACCAAGCTGGGATGGGGGACGCAGAACTGTGCTCAGTGATGGAGACACTGGGCTTGATAGCCCAGGCAGATCTGAGCTCCGCACTGGGGGCTCAGGCAGCCGCAGGTGGTCGCTCTCTCCCGGGGACGCTGTAAAATGGCCCCAAAGGGACCAAGATCCCCACCGGGGCTGAGGACACAGGCCGCCACAGGCCAATAGTCAATTTTTAAAAAAGAATTACTGGAATCAAGAAGGGTTGTGAAAGACAGCCTAATGATATGGAGAATCTCTTCAGGGAAATAACAGAAAAATTTACAAATGTTGTAAATGGGATAAACATCCAGATACAGGATGCATTCGGAACTCCAAACAGACATGATCAAAAAAGCACCTCTCCTTGATATATTATATTTAAAATGCCTAGCATACAGAACAAGGATAGAATTTTAAAAGCCTCAAGAGAAAATCATCAGGTCACATTTAGAGGCAAGTCAATCAGAATTACTTCCAACTTCTCAGCATGCACTCTAAAATCCAGGAGGGCTTGGAATGATGTGGTCCAAGTCCTGAAAGAAACTGTCAACAAAGACTGCTATATCCAGCAGAGCTATACTTCAGAATTCCAGCAGAGACAAAAGTCTTCCAAGATAAATAGCAACTAGCAGAATTCATGACTACTAAGTCTGCACTACAGAAAATACTTAAAGAAATACTTCAAACGGAAGAAACCAAAAACCAACCCAAGCTCACAAATGGACACATCTCATTTGAAGAAGAGCTAAGCAAACAAGAAACAAAACCAAACTAAACATTACAAATAAATCAAAATGGAAGGAATTAATAAACATCTCTCTATAATAACATGGAATGTAAATGGTCTCAACTCTCCAATTAAACAACATAGGCTAGCAGAAGAGACTCACCTAATAGGCAAAGACAGCCACAGACTAAAAGTGAAAGAATGGAAATTGGCATTCCATGTGAAAGGAACCCCCAAAAAAGCAGAAGCTACTCTCATATCCAACAAAATAAACTTCAAGCCAAAATTAATCAGAAGAGACAAAGGTCACTTTAAACTAGTAAAGGGAACAATTCAACAAGAAGACACAATAGTAAATATTTATGCCCCTATCATTGATGCACCTAATTACATAAAACAGATACTATTTGAATTAAAAACTCAGATAGACCCCAATACAATAATAATATATGATTTCAACACATCTCACCAATAGATAGGTCATCTAGACACAAACACAGCAAAGACTCATAGGGCCTAAAAAATTTTATATATCAAATGGACTTAAAAGATATTTACAGAATATTTCATCCAACAAAATCAAAATATGCTTTCTACTGCTGGGCGTGGTGATGCATGCCTATAATCTCAGCAGCTCAGGACACTAAGGCAAGGGGATCCCAAGTTCAAAGCCAGTCTCAGCAACTTGGCAAGACCCTGTTTAAAATATAACATAAAAAGGGCTAGGCATATGGCTCAGTGGTTGGGCACCTCTGGATTCAATGCCCAGTACCAAAAAAAGAATATACTTTCTTCCCAGCAGCTCAGGGAACCTTCTCCAAAACAGACCATATTTTAGTCCACAAAACAACCCATGGCATCAAAAAAACTGATATAATTCCTTCCATCTTATCTGATCATAATGGAATGAATTTAGCAATCAACCTCCCTCAAAACTCTACAGAAATCATATAAACACATGGCGATTGAACAATACACTTTTGAATGATGAATGGATGACAAAAGAAATCAGGGGAAAAATTGAAAAATTCTTAGATGCCAATGAGAAGAATGATACAACACACAGAACCTCTGGGACACTAAGAGGGCAGTTCCAAGAGGAAAGTTTAAAGTCATGAGTGCATACATAAGAAAATCAGAAAGATCCCAAATAGACAACCTAATGATGAATCTCAAGGCCCTTCAAATACAAGAACAAACTAATTCCAAAACTGGTAGAAGGAAGAAAAAATTAAAATCAGAACTGAAATGAATGAAATTGAAAATGAAAAAGGATAAAGAATGAGAAGTTAGTTTTTTGAAAAGAAACAAGATTGATAAGCCCTTAGCCAAAATAACCAAAAGAAAAGGAAAAGACCCAAATTAATAAAATTAGAGAGGAAAAAGAGAAATCATCCAGACATCACAAAAATCCAGAGGATCACTAGGGACTACTTTGAAATTTTATACATCACTAAATTGGAAAATCTAAAAGAAATGGATACATTTCTAGACACATACAAACTGCCAAAACTGAATCAAGAAACACAAGAAGCCTAAACCAATACTAGCAATGAAGCAGTAATAAAAAGCCTTACAACCAAGAAAAATTTAGGACCAGATGAATTCTCAGCTGAATTCTAACAGACCTTTAAAGAACTAATACCAATGCTCCTCAAATTTTTCCATGGAATAGAAAGGGATGGAACACTTCCAAGTATGTTTATGAACCCAGTATCACTCTCATACCAAAACCAGATTAGGACACATCAAAGAAAGAGAGCTACAGAACAATATCCCTGATACTTGGGCAAAATCCTAAATAAAATATGAGTAAATAATATTCAACAATTAAGATGACTATACATCATGACCAAGTTGGTTTTATCCCAGGATTGCAAGGATGGTTAACATATGCAAATCAATAAATTTAATTCACCACATGAACAAAATCAAGGACAAATCACACAGTCATCTCAATAGATGCAGAAAAAGCTTTCAACAAAATCATGAAGGCTATATTCAACAAGCCCAAAGCCAGTACCATAATGAATGGGAAAAACTGAATTTCTTTAAAATCTGCAAAAAGACAAGGATGTTCACTATACCACTCTTATTCTATATAGACTAAAAATTCAGAGAATTTTTAGAGAAATTGGGGGGAGACCCATTCACAAAATTCTCAAAATAAATAAATAACCTACAAATAAATCTAAACAAGGAAGTGAAAGACCTCCATCATGAAAACTATAGAACACTTAAAAAACTGAAGACACAAGAAGATGAAAGACTTCCCATGTTCATGGACAGGCAGAATTAATACTATAAAAATAGATGTTTTAGTTCTCTTTTTTCACTACTGTGCCTAAATGACCCAACCAGAACAATTATAGAGAAGGAAAAGTTTATTTGAGGGTTCACGGTTTCAGAGGTCTTAGTCCATACAAGGCTGGCTTGGTTCCTTGGGCTCAACGTGAGGCCAAACATCATGGCAAGAAAGTGTGGCAGAGGGAAGCAGCTCACATCATGATCAGGAAGCAGAGAGAGAGAGAGACTCCACTTGCCAGATACAAATATATATCCCAATTCCTACCTCCTCCAGCCACACCCTACAACTTCAGTTACCAATCAGTTAATCCCAATCAGGATTAACTCACTGATTGGGTTAAGACTCTCACAACCCAATCATTTCTCCTCTGAACCTTCTAGCATTGTCTCACATGTGAGCTTTTGGGGGATACTTCACATCCAAACCCTAACAATGGACATAGTACTAAAAGCAATATACAGATTCAGTGCAATCCCCATCAAAATACCAAGGACAAGCTGGGCGTGGTGGTGCACGCCTGTAATCCAAGCGACTTGGGAGGCTGAGTCAGGAGGATCACGAGTTCAAAGCCAGCCTCAGCAACTTAGCGAGGCCCTAACCAACTCAGTGAGACCCTGTCTCTAAATAAAATCCAAAATAGGGCTGGGGATGTGGCTCAGTGGCCGAGTGTCCCTGAGTTCAATCCCTGGTTCAAAAAATAAAACCAAAAAAAAAAAAAAACCAAAATACCAATGACAGTCATCACAAAAGTAGAAGAAAAAAACTCCTAAAATTCATTTGAAGAATAAAAGACCCAGAATAGTCAAAAAAAAAGTCATGCTGGAGGCATCACAATACCTGACTTGAAATCATACTACAGAGCTATGGTAACAAAGACTGCACAGTGCTGGCATTAAGACAGACACACAGACCAATGGAACAGAATAGAAGACACAGAGATAACCCTACACTTACGTAGTCATCTGATCTTTGACAAAGGTGCCAAAGCATACACTAGAGAAAAACAGCCTTTTATTTATTTATTTAGTTTTATTTTTTGCGGTTCTGGAGGTTGAACCCAGGGCCTTGTGCATGCGAGGCAAGGACTCTACCAACTAAGCTATATCCCCAGCCCAAAAAAACCAGCGTTTTAAGCAAATGGTTCTGCGAAAACTGGTCATCCATATGTAGAAGAATGAGACTTAATCCTTATCTCTCACCCTGCACAAAAAGCAACTCTAAATGAATCAAAGACCTAGTAATTAGACCAGAAACTAGGCAACACCAAGAAGAAAACGTAGGGTCAACACTCCAACATGTAGGCTCAGATAACTTTGTCAACAGGACCCCTAAAGCTCAAGAAATAATGCCAAGAGTTAATAAATAGGATGATATCCTATACAGCAAAGGAAATAATTAAGAATGTAAAGAGAGAACCTACAGGGAGAAAGTCTTTGCTAGCTACTCTTCTGATAGAGGATTAATATACAGAATATATAAAGAACTCAAAAAACAAATAACCCAATTAATAAATGGACAAGTGAACTAAACAGGCACTTTTCAAAAGAAGAAATACAAATGGTTAACTAACATATGAAAAAGTATTCAACATTGTTAGCAATTAGGGAAATGAAAATCAAACTACATTTCATCTCACTCCAGTCAGAAATGCATCTATATCAAGAACACCCACAATAATAAACATGAGAGAGGATGTGGAGAAAAAGGAACATTGAAACACCATTGGTGGGATTGTAAATTAGTACAACCAGTATGGAAATCAGTATGGAGGTTCTTCAAAAGACGAGGAAGAGAACCAACATATGACCTAGCTACACCAGTCTTCAGTATTTATTAAAGAATTAAAGCCAGCACACTATAGCAACTCACACATACCCATGTTTACAGTAGCATAAATCACAATAGCCAACTATGTGACCCGTCTAGGTATCCATCAATGGATGAGTGGATAAAGAAAATGGGGTATATACACAATGGAGCTTTATTCAGTCATAAAGAATATGTCATTTGCAGGAAAATGAATGGAACTTGGAACCATTATGTTAAATGAAATAGGACAAACTCAGAAAGTCAAAGATCATTCATTTTCTCTCATATGTAAGTTAGAGAGAATAAAGGAAAAGAAAGGTTGGGGACATGTCATGAAAACCAAAGGAAGATCAGCAGAATAGAGTAGAGAGACCAGGGGATGGTAGGAGGACAGGGAATGAGGAAATACTAGCGAATGATATTGACCAAATTATATGTTATATTGTGTGCATGTACAAATATGTAACAACAAATCCAAACATTATATACAACTAAAAGGCACAAATTTTAAAATATGGAGAAAAAATAATTTTGTATAAGCTGATCCAGTTCCACTGATAACTTTACCTTCAGTGGCCCTCCCACTGAACTAGCAACACACACCTGTGGCCGAGAACCCCTGCCCAGTACTAAATGAGCAAACTACGAGGGTCAAGACAACGAAACAGATATTGAACCTTGCTCTGACAATGGTAGGTGACTGAAGATCCCTTAAAATAGCTTATATGTACATCTCATCAAAAATACACAGCCAAGCGCATAAGACTGTCTCTCTGGGACCATGCTGCATGTGGGAAAAGGACACCCACCCAGAGAACACTGCACGGTGCCTGGGGAGGGCAGGCGGATGAGTCACTTACCGCAGGCAGAGGGCTGTAGAACTGATGAACAGTGTGCATGACATCCAAGAGCATGTTGTGTCCAATAACAAGTTTTCCCTAAAGAAAATCAAGGTTAGGAAAGCAGACTTCTAGGTTCAAAACTAATTAGGGTTTGAGATGTATGCTTCCAATTTCCTGAGTATTTTTTACTAAATTTACATTTCCCATATTTTAAAAAAGGTATAAATGTATACAAATACAGTATAAGCCAGTTTCATTTCTCTGTAATTTTGGAGTATTAAATCTAGGATGCAAAGTAAAAGCTTCAAATGATTTTGATTTCACTGATCTTTTTCTCTGATTTTTCTTAATCTTGTTACCCTTAAGAATCAGAAATAGTTTTTAAAAAGCTTTAAAAAAAAAAAAAAAAAAAAAACAAGGTTCTATGTTGCCCAAGCTGGTCCTGGGCTAAAGTGAAATCCCTGCCTTAGCCTCCCAAGTAGCTGGGACTACAGACATAAGCTGCCACACTAGCAGGCAACAGTAAAATTTTTACCAAAGAGCTTTTTAAAGGTAAAATATGAAAAACTTAAGTCCCTTGATTTTTGTGAACAAAACTCCAAAAACATATGTATATGCTTGTGTCTATACACATATTTTTAAAATTATACTCATTAAAGCAACCCAATTATTTTAAAAGATAAGTTCATAACAATGTTAAAATGTTAAAAAAGCTAATTTCTAATTATACTAAACACAATAAATTTTCACTTCCTACATCATCTTATTCAAATTCATACAGCATGTTCTGAAGTACATTCCAATAACATTTCATTCCTTTTTCAATTAACTGAAGTACACTATATGTAAATAAAATTACTCCATTTTGGTAAAAAATAAACCACTGAAATGGAATGTCAACTTAGATTTAGTTAGCCTGGTGACATCATTTTAAACAAAACTACACTACAGTGGAGCGCCTTGGTAAGTCCCAATGGGCCTTCTGTATAACACTGCTGGATTCATAGGGCTAAACATAATTCTTTGAAGTAAATCATCTTACACAAAATCTAAAAAGCCAACCTTTTGGCTCACTGTGCACATTCAGAGTCCCTATACAATGCTAAAATACCACGTATTGATACAAAGATAGAAGAGGTATATAGGGAACTCCCACATGCAACATAAACACAGATAAAGGAGGAGGTTGGGAAGAGAAGAACTTGGAAAACTGCATCTCAACCAGACACTGAGGCCAAAGAAGAACTGCACCTAAATGATGCCATTCGGTCAGTAGTGTGCTCCTCACAGATATGAGTTGGTAGTCTGGTACTACTTTATTTGTGTCCCTGGTTGAAGCAAATACACATAATACAAGTAAGAACTAGATTTCTCACTGTCAGAGAAAGAAGTTTCAAGTACAAAAACAGAGTAGGCTAAAAATGAGCCCTGTAGAACTTGACTGGAATCTGAGGTATCAGTGTAAATGAATGGATAGGGAGATCCACATTTGTGGGTATATACGTATGCATGTGCACATACATACACACACAATCACACTAATGCACAAGGTAACAGGGATATGTCCTGAAAAAATCATCGTTAGGCAATTTCATTGTTGGGTGAAATCACAGAACATACTTACACAAACCCAGATGTACAGCCTACTACACACTTAGGCTATGTGTTCTAGCCTATCGCTCCTATTCCAGGCTCGAAGCCTATATGGCACATTACTGTACTAAATACTGCAGACGACTTTAACACAGTGCTATCTGTGCAACTAAACATAGAAAAGGTACAGTGAAAATACTAAGTGACATGAATTTTTCAGCTCCATTATAGTCTTAGAGGACCGTCCTATTATATGCAGTCCATCATTGACCAGCACGTAACTGTATGCACACACTAAAATATATAGTGACCATTGCAAATAAATTCCAGGATCTCCCATGGACACCAAAATGCTTAAGTCCCTTACATAAAATGGCATAGTACTTGCATATACCCTATGCACATTATCCCATATACTTGAATCATCTCTAGACTACTTATTATACCTTAAACAATGTGAATGTCATGTAAATAGGTGTTGTATTATACTGTTTAGGGAATAATGACAAAAAGAAGTCTGCTCATGTTCAATAAAGACACAATTTGTTTCTTGAATATTTTTAGTCTGTAGTCGGTTGAATCTGAGGATGTAGAACCCACAGATATGGAAAGCCAACCGTATACACACATACACCTGGAATACAAAAGAAACAGCTATGTGTGTATATGCATGGATATGCAGACATACTACTGTCAGGCCCAGAGACAGGGCCAAGACCACTCCCTAACCCAGCAGTAACCTAGGGCCAGATCGTGCTTTCAAAACACTGCTCTCCAGTCAAAGGAACCACAGCTCCTGAGAGAAGTCATGGATTACTGAGCTGAGCCAGGGGAAAAAAAACCAGAAGAGCCTAGAACCTCCTGGGACACCAGAAAGAGCTCAAAAGGAGGGGGCTTGTTCAAAAGACACATGAGCCAAGCTGAGGATGACCCCATGGCCAAAGGCAGAAAAATGTGAGCAAAAAAGTAAACAACAAAAAAGTTAGGTTACATTCTGCTGAATAAAATAAATATCTGTGCCCATACACATATACATAAAAATGATTAAATAACATGGATGAACAACTTTTCCCTGTAAAATAATTCTAAAAACGAATGCAGAAAGAAAGAGGGAAATAAAAACTGACCTTAAACCTCCCCAGCAATAACTAGTGCAGGTAAGACCCTCTGACAGATGCTAACAATAGTGGGTAAAGGTTTGAGAATTTTCAGTATCTCCCCCAAAGTTTTAACCTCAAAGGAAAAACAGTACCTCACAGAAAAAAATCCAGCAGATGCTACCTTAACCTGGTGACCAACGTCAACATCATGAACACCGTTTCTGTGCTGCTCTTGTCAAAACCAAATACCCTCAGTCCACTCAAAAGAATTCAAATCCCAAATGAGGGACACTGGACAAAATGGTTAATACTCATCAAAAGCATCAAGGTTATGAAAGGCAGAGAAAGACTACCAAAGTCTGCAGAAAACTAAGGAGAAATTACAAGTAAACACAATGCAGGCTCCAGGACAGAATCCTGAAAACGGACTTAGTGAACAAACTGATGACATTCAAACAAGGGCTTTAGCTTAGCACATATCATTGCACTAATGTTACTTTCCGGCTTCAGACGCTGCACAACAGAATGACGGATGTTAGCACTGGGTAAAGCTGTGCACGGGGTACAGAATTTCTGCACAATTTTTGCAACTTATATCGCAAAATAAGAACTTTTTGAAAACTATAGAAAACAGAGATTTACTAATAGTGACTAGAAAATAAAATATATTTGTTGTCTATTGGGTTTATAGAACTTAATTATGTTAATATTTTTAAGATGTATTGCTTATAAACGTTAAACACTGGATCACCAGTAAACAGGGCTTCTTATCATTGCATACTTGAGGCTACCAACCGTCAGCAATACATTATGAATTATTCCATAGAATAAAAATGTCAGAGAAGAGCAAACACAGAACAAACTAAGGTATTTGAATGTGGACAAGGTGAACAAATGAGTCAATTTTGGAAAAGTTAACCAAATATCATGAGAACTATACGAGAGCTCAAAAGCAACTGATATCCTAAGCTCTGTACCCTAGAGCCAGCCACAGTCAAACCAACCACAAATCTGAAGTGAGCTGGCCAAGGGTGTATGAAGAGAGCAAATGTGATCAGAATCTCACCGCTGTTTCTCTGGACACTGACCTCCGCCATTGTGGAAGAGATTCACACCTCTGCTTCTCTGCAGACTCACTTACTCACTTCTCTCCTTAGCTCACTTACTTTAGCAAGAGACTTCCTAGTGGGTCAACCCTCTTCTTTTACAAGGTTCTGTTACTTATCCCCAAATAAGGACAGTGGTGTGGTTCCCTCCCACCTCCAGTGTCCCTGTGTTTACAGGCCTGCACCTGATAGTGAGATAACTGTGGAACTGAGAGGGTTTCAATGAACTTTGAATTTCCCTGATGCAAAGCTCAGCATTTAAGGGACAAGAATGATTCTTCCTCCAACAGCCAACTGCTCAAGGAAAAGAAGTCTTAGATTCCACACAATTTAGCATCCAAGCAAGCAGGGTGACTAGAACCACCAGCACAATGAGTCGTTTACCTATGCAAAAGATCAATGCTTCTTTTCAAAAAGGAAATAAGGAAGAACATCTACCATAGCCCCTCTAGCACATGTACTCCAACAGCCAATGCATTTTTTAAATGTACCAAATATTGTTAAGGCTATCGAATGTAAGAATCAATTACAGTTAAGCAAGAGACCTTGGCACAGACATAATTATTTTCATCCTCTAGATTCTTTCACTTAGGGAATTAAACAACTTCAATCAAACATCTGAATGTTTCCTCCTTTATTCCTTGCTTTCTTATTCTACTTCTTATAGTTTTAAGAATGAAAAAACCTTAGTTTCGTGCAGCCATAGAACATCATCATAGTATGATCCTATGCATCCTTACAAGACTTTCTGAAAAATGGTCTGGATGTGAATCAGCATTTATGATCTCACCAAGCACATCATGTAACAGCCTATCCTTATGTCAATCTAACCTCTTCCTCCACGCCAGGTAAACATTCTACATGACCAAATGACTAATTTGCAATGGCAATTAGGCACTTCACCTTAAATTTTATGTTCAGCAGTCTGGCCAGAAGGAAAAAAAGTCTGGTTTGCTTACCGAATTAGCAATGGCATGAATGACTCTTGAAAATCCCACAGCATCATTCAGTTCCTCCTAAAAAAATAAATAAATAAATAAAATATTGATGTGCACTATATTTCTTATTTGAATGAGCTGAAAACCCTAGTTAAAAAAAAAAAAAAAGAAACTATATCAAGTTAGGTAGCTTTAGTGTCATTATTCCAAGTAACTACATCTAAAATGATCTATGTATATATCTTTCTTCGGTTTCAGAAGTCAGAAAAAGCAAGTGGCAAATTATTTACTAGTTAGAGTGCCTAGAGTCTACTCATTATTTCACATAATTTGATGAAATTTCCAAGGCAATTCAGTGTGTGGGGGGAGGGACTTTAAAAAGTGGGCCACCTGTGGCTAAACTCAATAATACATTGTTTTCTGAGGAAATCCATCCAGCAAACTGATTCAGAATTCCTGATTTTTTTTTCCTTTGATAAAATGGTATTTTTACAAAACTTTTAGAGCGCAACTTTGAGACCTGTCCCCACCCTCACTTTGTTCTCTCCAATCTTCTTTCCAACCGTGTTTACAGAGGCTCAATGTCGCTCCTACCTTGACACCAGTCCTTAACAACTGCCCTTTTGTCTCATCACAGCTAACTTGCTGTAGAGACCTCTCCAATCAGTTCCAGGTTTTTTTAAACATTTTTTAGTTGTCAATGGATCTTTTTTATTTTATTTATTTATCTGTATGCATTGCTGAGAATCAAACCCAGAGCCTCCCATATGCCAGGCAAATGCTCCACCACTGAGCCACAACTCCAGCTCCCCACTCAGTTCCAGTCTTACTCCCAGATGCTCCCAGCCCTCCGCTCTCTGGTTTCAACCTCATGGAAACTGCTCACCACCTTAAAATGACTCAGCTAACAAGTGTTTTCAAGGATGCAGAGAAAATGGAACCCTGTGCACTGCTGGTGGGAACATAAAATAGCACAACTGCTATGGTAAGTATGAAAGTTCTTAAAAAAGAAAAAAAGAAAAAGTACAAATATTTGCACACCACATTCAAAGCAGCAGCATTTACAACCACCAAAAGCAACCCAAGTATCCAAATGAAAAGATATAGAAAATGCGGTATATCTAGGAAATAGAATCTCAGTCTTACTAAGGAAGGAAACTCAGATCATGCTGTGACATGGATAGAGCCTCGAGGCCATTCGACTAAGAGAAATAAGCCTGTCACAAGCACACAAATGCTGCAAGACGGCACTTACACAAGGTACTCAGAATGATCAAATTCACAGGAACTGAAAGGAGGATGGTGGTTTGCCGGGGCAGGTGGAGAAAGGGCATGGAGAATTGTTTAATAGGGTACAGAGTTTCGGGTTTTGGGTTTTTTTTTTTTTTGTTGTTGTTGTTGTTGTTGTTGTTGTTTGGTACTGGGGATTGAACCCAGGGGCACTCCACCACTGAGCCACATCCCCAGCCCTATTTTGTATTTTATTTAGAGACAGGGTCTCACTGAGTTGCTTAGGGCCTCACTAAGTTGCTGAGGCTGGCTTTGAACTCGCAATCCTCCTGACTCAGCCTCCCAAGTGCTGGGATTACAGGCATGCGCCACCGCCCAGTTCAGAGTATCAGTTCTGCATCACGAAAATATACCTGGAGATGGCTGGTTGTGATGGTTGCACAATAACATGGATGTACTTAACTCCACTGAGCTAGCTGTACATTTGAAAACAGTTAAGGTGGGAAATTCTGTGTTGTATATATTTTACAATTAAAAATTAAAAATTGGGGGTTAGGGATCTAGAACTTGCCTAGCATGTGCAAGGCCCCAGGTTCAATCCCTAATACTGAATTATAATGAACAAGTAATTTTTAAAATTATATTAACAACAGGGGCTGGGGAGGTAGCTCAATAGTACAGTGCTTGAGCCACATCCTTAGCCCTTTTTTATTTTCTTTTAAATATTTTTAGTTGTAGACAGACACAATACCTTTATTTATTTTGTTTTTATGTGGGGCTGAGGATTGAACCCAGTGCCTCACACATGCAAGACAAGCACTCTTCCTTGCTACAACCCCAAACCTTTATTTTTTATTTTAAGACAGGATCTTGCTATGTTGCTTAGGGCCTTGCTAAATTGCTGAGGCTGGCTGTGAACTTTCGATCCTCCTGCCTCAGCCTCCCAAGCCCCTGGGATTACAGGTGTGTGCCACCACGTCTGGTGAGATTTTCCTTTTTGTTTGTTGGTTTGTTTGAATGGGGCCTCGCTATGTTGCCCAGGCAGGCCTGGAATTTGCAATCCTGCCTAAGCCTCCTAAGAAGCTGGGACTTGTTCCTTGCCACCCAGCAGGTATGGGGCTTTCTGCCCAGCTCCTCAGAACAGACCTGCAGAAAACCAAAGCACTGAGCTACAGTCTAGAACCAGTTCCTCAGCAATGGAGTGTCCCACAACCCACACCATAGTCATCTGGCGCCTTTTATTTTGGTGATGTTCTTTTATTTTGGTGATGTGGACAAGAACACAGACAGCTGGCACCTTCTGTGAACCTTCATTTATCTTGTAGGTATAAGCTAATTGTGAAAGTGGCTCACTGTTTTTACTGGTGTCTTAACATGTCTCAAACACGTATACACTTGATATCCACCACACCCAAAATCACTTCTGGCCTCCTCTACCTGTACCCACCACCAACACCACTCCAGCCCACTCCGTCTAAGTGAATGGGCTATGATCCATCCAGTTGCTCAAATTTTTGGCTAGAGCATTGTCCTTCTATCTTCCTCTTTCACCAGCCACATCCAATCGTAAACTCCACCAATTCTACCTTCCAAATATCTCCAAAGCCCATCTACACTAATACTCTCTTGTTCCTAAACACCAACACCTCTTAGCTAGGTCACTCCACAACTTAACTGGCTTCCCTGCCTCCAGTCTTCCTTACTCAAATCCATTCTTCACACAGCAACTAGAGTGATGAATGAACGAGGCTAATATGACCATATCAACCCAATTGGGCCGATCACAGGTTCTCAACTTTGTTTTGGGAAAACTAGTAACTACATGGAGTTAGCCATGGTAACATTAGTTAATGGGCCATGAAGCTCAATAACACACAATCTGAGAATCAAGAATGCTTTCTTTCTTCCCCAACCCCACCACCAGTGTGAGGGATCAAAGCCCGGACCCCATGCATGCTGGGCAAGTGCTCTCCACTGAGCTACACCCCCAAGACTGCTCCACCTAAGTGGAGATGGGCCAACCACCATATCAGACTCACTTTGTCAACCATGTCTCATGCTTAAATTTGACTTCTTTTCTAGTTCAGGTGTTTCTACCAATCCAATTCTTCAGTAGAAAACTATTCATTAAATTTTACTACACACAAAAAGGAATGTCAATAGCTCTGATGCTGTTTCCCACCCTGAGGAAACAGTCCTATTACCTGTTCTTTAGCATGTTTTTGCTGCTCTCTTCTTTTCCGCTCTTCTTCATCTACTTTGCTGATAACTATGTATCGCTCCTTCTAAAAAACAAAGCAGATACACAATTTTCTGGAAGTAACTTGACCCAAAAGTCAGAATTCTGCAACCACTAGAAATTACCATAGATCATCACTGTCATGCTCAGCCAAATGTGCAAATGAGGAGAATGAGGCTCAGAAAGGTACAAAAACTTGCCCAAGGTCACCAGCTCAGAGATGGGCAGAATCTGAGCATGAACCCTGACTTTCAACACATCAAAGAATGACTAAGTATGTCTAATGTTAGCCCTGAATAGCCTGGGGTTACCTTTTCAGTTTCTAAAGTCTCGACATGAATGCCTTTGGGATACCTAAGAATAAAAAAAAAGAAAACAGGATATCAGTAGATGAATCAATAACAGTTGAAATCCAAAGTATTTTAAAAGCCACTCTATAGCTATACAGTCACCAGTTTTATTAATATGGAATAATTATCACTGCATGAGGACTGTATAATAAACCTGTTCTGAAACGTCTCAGCTGCTTAATATTTCCCTGTCCCTCCTCTTAAGCGCTGGCATAGGAAAGTATGGATTTCAAATTGATTTGGGAGGACATGCATTTCTAAATGTCTTGTATCCCAATACAGTCAATTATCACGCAGTCAAATCTTGCATCCAAATATAATAATGCCTATTTCCTAAATGAAAATGTAAAGACTGCACAGAAACAAAAGGAAGGTTTGAAGCCAGGCGTGGTGGTGCACGCTTGTAATTCCAGCACTTGGAGGCTGAGGCAGGAAGATCACGAGTTCAAAGCCAGTCTCAGCAACTTAGCGAGGCCCTAGGTAACTCAGTGAGACTCTGTCTCTAAATAAAATACAAAATAGGGCTGGGGATGTGGCTCAGTGGCGGAGTGCCCCTGGATTCAATCCCCAGTACCAAAAAAAAAAAAAAGAAAAAAAAAAGGAAGGTTTGAGATGGCCAGCTCTGCCGTGGGTTGGTATGGCAGTTCGCATCAGCCAAGGAGAAGGATCTGGAACACGCAATGAGTAAGATGCAACAATAACATACAGGAAACCTTTCCCATTTTGTTCAAAATATATTCCCAGTATAATGTCACTGGCAGAGCCTAACAGAAGATCAAGGACTCCAAAATCAAATGCACATGACCATCTGTCTAATGCCAATGCTCAGTTTTTGAGTTAGAGAATCAAGTGAAACAAAGGGAACATCCTCAGAAAACAGGTTTAAAATCAAATCCATACCTTCAAAAAACAAAACACAACACAACAGAAATATATTATAGATGTATGTCCAAAGCTTAATGGATGAAGCCAAAAAGAAGAAAGCTCTTAAAGCATCCAAAGTGGTAACACAGAAAATTAAGTGGATATTCACTTCAGAAAGAAGGGGGAACCCAATAAGATCAAATCATCAGAAACTGCAGAACTTCAAAATGGAAATGAGAATAACAGAATTATATTTAGCTTTTAAATTCTGGGTCCTTTACAAAGCTCTCACATAGAATACAAACACTTACTTCCAGCTCAAAGTCTGATAAATTAGTTTTCTTTGAAACCTATAAAAAGAAAAGAAACAGTATTGGTTGGGGTCCATTGAAAAGTAAATCCTAACTGATCAGACACTGGTTGGGAAAGATCTAATTTTGAAAAGAGTTTTCATCAGAACAGACAGGTAATACACAAACAAACACAGGCAGGAGCTTTGAGGTGGGAGGATTCCTCCTCATTTGTTTTAATTGACATTTTATTTAATATTATACTGCTTTTAGTAAAAAGGTAAAAGTTCTTGTTGAGTCAAAATATTACTTCCTGTAGCTGCATGAGGAGAGTTTAAAGTAGACAGCTACATTAAAACACTGGTAAATCTTGTCTTAAAGTAAAAGGAAAAGATGTTGGAGCTATGTCTTTGAAATGCTCACATTTCCCACTCTAGAGAGAAGTTAAAAAGGGAGAAGCAGACTGAGAGGGAATTCTCTGCTGCAGCCTCAAGTGCTAAGCGCTCCTTCAGGCCAAAGCAATCCTGCCACCTGGGAGCATAGTTAAAGTCAAACCGCACAACGGTTTTCTCCCCTCCTACGTCAGGACAAAGCACTCATTCAGTGTCCCCACAAATAAACTGTCCCCACTATGTAAATGTTAAAATTTGGGCTTAAATCTTAGGAACATGACAATTTAAAAAGATGTTTTAAGAAGACCAAATGCACCGAATGTCAGAAATCATCTACTTTTTCATAAAAAGAACATATGAAACTGTGCAGGACGACTAACCCAGTACATGGCTCTAAATCCAAGTTCTTGTTTTCTTCACTTTGTAATAAATCTTCTATTTTCTCTCTGAGGAATTAGAATAAGACCATGATCATTAGTACCTTGAAGTGAACTCATCGACCAATAGAATAATCATACTCCAAAGCACAAGAACATATATTTCTTATGCATACAGCTCTTACATTTGAACATGCAGAACAGAGTAATTCTATCAAATTATGTAATGACTTTTCCGTTCAAAAACTAAAGAAAATGCTTTATTTTGGCACATGCTTTGGGCAGGTTTATTGTCACTGATGAATTAGTGACAACTTCTCAACAATTCATCAACACCAGTGATTTACATTTTGACTTTTCTAGTAAAGCAGTTATACTGATATCTAAACTAAGCAAGACCAGATTCTCCTCCAGTGGCACAACTGTTTGTCAGAAACCTCGCTGACACAGGAAGACCACATCTGTGCTACAGCCTGGATAGGCCCGATTCACTCCTCTGCCTTCAGCGAAACTGGACATGGCTTGCCAAGCCGTGGTCCATGCAGGTCTGCCCACCTGCTGAGGTCTCTTGCCAAATGACATGGAGTAAATGTAAGTATGATACACAGGACTCTATCTGCAATTTGCTATTGTTGCACAAATTCGGATATGGCACAATTAGATCCTGCCCCGCGCAGCATCACACCTGCATGTGCACTCTGTGTGTGACACAAGTGTGACACAGATGGCCGTAGTACACACGATGTTTGGGAACTTACACCACTTGGTCAATAAATTTCTTCTGATCCTCAGGAATCGTCACAGGACATTTTGAAGCATTAGGAGATGCATATGCCAGAGCTCCGGCACCATTGGCTTGAGAGCGCTTTTCATCAAACTGCTCTCTCAACTGTCTTTCCTCTTCCTGATTTAAATATGGAATTCCTAAACATAATTGTTAAAAGAATGCATTAGCACAGGTAATTATTTCACATAAAATTTTTTAACAAAGAGTTTATACTGCTTAGGAAAGACATCATATTTAACTACATCTCAGAAAATCAACAGAGAAGGCAAGTGATTTTGATATATTTGTTCATTCTTTCATTCATTTATTCATTCTTCTTTTAACAAATATTTACTTGGCCTTATGCTGCATCAAGCATTGTAACAGGCACTGAGAAACTAACAGTGAACAAGCAGATACACCCTGCCCTGTAGTAAAGGCACTACTTCTGACCAGATTATCAAAAAAAGGCCTCTGTGAGAGAAAACCCGAAGGTGGAATGAGTCAGATATGCAGAGCCAGGGGAAAAGTACTTCCAGCAGAGGAAATGAGCCTAAAAGTCCAGAGGATACAAATGGCTTGGACTTTTCCAGAAATACCAAGAAAGTGGGTATGGTCAGGACACAGTAAGCAAAAGGGAAAGAGTATGACATCAAGCTGGAGATGGGATGGAGCAAAATTATGTAGGTCTTATAGACCCTGATAAGAAATTTTTATTCTAAGAACAAAGAGATACCATCAGCAAGTTTAAGCAAGACAAAGATATTGTCTGTTTCATCTTTAAAAGATCATGTGAACTTCTGTGAGTGTAGAAATAGGGAAACCAGTTAGGAGCAACTGTCGAGCAAGAGATGACAGCTCTGATCTGAGATCAGCAAACCTCATCTTAAAGGGACAGACATTACATGCTGCAGGCTTGTAAGTCTTAGTGGGGCGTCTCTGTTGCAATACTCGACCCTGCCATTGAGGCACAGAAGCAGCCCACACAATGTGTACACCTGAGAGCACACTATGCTCCAAAAAAATGTTATTTACAAAACAGGCAGCCAGCGGCAGGCCATGGTTTGTGACCTGGCTTAAACCTGGAGACAGCATGGTAGATGGAGACAGTGATTTTTTGAGATGGTAAAAAAAGAACTTGCTGATATGCTCACAGGTAAAGGATAAATTGAAAAGCAAAATTGAGACTGTTACCTAGCTATCTGGTTAAGCAGTTGGAAAGAAGCAGGGAAAACATGGGTTTTAGAGCCCCAAGAGACAGAAATCAAAAGCTATCTTCCAGACATACAAAATCATCTAAGGGCATATAAATTAAGAGTTACAGATATAAAAGCCTATAGCTCTAGAGAAGGGTGTTGTGACATAAATTTAGTTACCATCAGGATATAGATAGTACTGCCAGGTGCAGCAGCCCACACCTATAATCCCAGCTACTTAGAGATGAGGCAGGAGGATCACAAGTTCAAGGCGAGCAATACCCTGTCTCAAAATTGAAAAACTAAAATAAATAAAAAGGGCTGGGGTGCAGCTCATTGGTAGAGCACTTACCTAGCATGGGCTAGGCCTGGGTTCAATTCCCAGTATGGGGAGGAAGAAAAAAGGATACCAGACACTAACAAACTCTGTAGAAAGGATGATGGAATTAGAAAAACACCATCTGTCAACAACAATAATTGTCTAAAGCAAGAATCACTGAGGGATGGTAAAACTAACTGGCAAGAAAAGTGACCCAAGTTAACATCACCAAGAATGGGACCAAATGACATCAGGTGCCTCCTGATAACGGTGCGCTGAGGACATACAGGGTGTAGTATTCCTACCAAAAATGAATTAATGCATTTGGACAGGTTTAAGAAAACCTCAGACAAGTCCAAATAGATGGACATTCTATAAAATAGGTAACCACCAGTATTAAAAATTGTTGAAGTATTACAAGACAAAACCAAACTGAGAGGTGGTTCTGGATTTTAAGAGTGGAGAGAACCCACCGGCTGCTGTAGCTTGTGCCTTAATCCCAGTGACTCAGGAGGCTGAGGCGGAAGGATCCCAAGTTCAAGGCCAGCCTGGGCAATTTAGCAAGACCCTGTCTCAAAACAAAATAAAATAAAAAGAGCTGGGGATGTAGCTCCATGGTAGAGAGCCCTGGGTTCAGTTCCCAGTACTGGAAAATTAAAAAGACTACAAAGTTGGGGTTGTGGCTCAGTGGGAGAGCTCTAGCCTAGCATGTGCCAGGCTCTGGATTTGATCTTACCACCACACACACCTAGGTGCATAAAATGTATTAATTTTAAAAATGAAACCATGAGGCCATGGAACATATAAGACCAACTACAAGTACTATTCAGTAAGCTGGTGAGACAAGAAGGAGCTAATACAGACACTGAGGAGCCAAGAGTGAGCAGGAGAAAAACCAAAAGAATGAAGAGTGTTGAGGCCAGGAGGACAGTGCTAGGGCAAGAGAGAGGAATCAACAGGGTCAAATTCTACCTTTTTTATTTTTATTTTTGGACAGAGTCTCAATTAAATGGCTGAGGCTGGCCTCAAACTTTCCATCCTCCTGCCTCAGCCTCCCAAGTCACCGCAATTTCAGATGGGCACACTACAGCCGGCAATACAGCTGCTTTTTCAAGTATTATACCACTTGTTACACTGGAAGGAAATAAGGACACATTCCCCAAAAGTGGACACTTAGGCCACCAAGTCACATGGTGGTAGAATAAATGACCCTCAATAAATTCAAAGCTTGAGAGGCCTCACCATCGCTCTACGAAGTAACATCTACTCTCCTGCTCAGTTCACGGTTAACTAACTTTAAAAATAAAATCTTAATAAAGTTGAAAAAAATTCTAAGGCTATATATGGTGAACTGGAATGCTGAGATTTTTGTATCACACAGAAAGCACAAAATGGTAATTCTCGACCAAATCCAGATTTACTTTCTGAGGACATTTATAAACTCTAAAAGATAAGTCACCGGGCTGGGGGTGCAGCTCAGTGGCAGAGCACTTGCCTCCCACATGTGAGGCACTGGATTCAATCCTCAGCACCACATAAAACTAAACAAATAAAATAAAGGCATGCTGTCCATCTACAGCAACAAAAAAAATTTAGAAAAAGATAAGTCACAATCTTACCATTGCGAAAAACTTTATTAAAATCAAATCCTTGACTTGCCAGAAAGTCAATGCTGGAGCTCTGAAACACAGGAACACACGTTTTGGTGATGTTAGGAACAGGTATGCAAACAAAGGCAGAGAAATAGCTCAGGCGGGTCAGCAGAGGCAGCCAGGCAAGGAAGCAGCATGCTAAAGGTCAGATGACAAGAGATTTCTCATCCATGGCAGCCAGTGATCATTCATTTACTTCACATACTGGGGGTACTCTTTTTTTTTTTTTTTTTTTTTTACAGATTTTTTGTTTTTAAATATACTGAGTGAACAGATATTCTCCCAACAGGCAGAAAGCTCCTGACCTCTTGATTGCTGTACTGACTGGGAGACTATAGATAGAAATAAAATGCATTTGTACAACCTTACCCTAGATAGACGTTTAAAGAAGCTCAAATGTGCATGTTATAAGACACCAACATCCACCCCAAATCAGATCTTGAAAACCTGAAATCTTAACTGGATGTCTTAATGTTCAAGATCAAAGACAGAAAAGCTCCTGGCAAAAACCCTTACCAAGAAAACATATTTTAAATCTAGAACTGAGCTGAAACATGTGAGCAAATTTAAATTAAAATATTAATAATACTGCAAATGGTACACAAGTTTGGCAAAATCATTAAGTTCTTACTCCAACTGACTGGAGAAGAAAACAACATTGCAGTTACTCAAATTTTATTCTTGCGTGAAGTCGGAACATTAGCAGGCTGCAAATCTGAATCATTTTCATCTGGTCCCTTGTTTAATAAAATTACCTTTATTAAACCAAACATGGATATTATGCCCTCAGTCTCGATAGAGTGAAGGACATTGTACCAAACAGCCCACTGAGCACATCACTTTAGAGATGTAGCAAGATTTTCAACATTAATCACTTATTTATGATAATTCCAAGGGTAGATGTTCCGGGAAAAGCTTTACTTCGCCAAGTCCTGAACTGTTTTGATCCTACGGACCAAACAACTGAAGTGTGAGCTTCCTTCTTTTCGTAGCCATTAGGAAGCACAGAGATAAACAGTCTCTCTTGGCACAGATTCTACATTCTAATTATATCCTGGTAACCCATTTTTTCTTTCAATTTTTCATTTACTTTTTTTAAAAAAATCTTATGTTAAAACATAAATACAGGCTAGGTGCGGTGGCGCATGCCTGTAATCCCAGCACTTGGGAGGCTGAGTCAGGAGGATTGCGAGTTCAAAGCCAGCCTCAGCAACTTAGCGAGGCCCTAAGCAACTCAGTGAGACCCTGTCTCTAAATAAAATACAAAATAGGGCTGGGGATGTGGCTCAGTGGTGGAGTGCCCCTGGGTTCAATCCCCAGTACCAAAAAAAAAAAAAAATACATACCACATGTATCATTATTAGCCAACACAAATCCTTTTAAAAACATGGCAGGATATAAAAGGACAACTTTATCACAGAGGCACGCGCGCACATGCGCGCGCACACACGCACGCGCACACACGCACGCGCACACACACACACCTGGGCACATGTGCAATCATTTTCCATTATGTCATCTACTAAGTGTACAACAGTGACATTCTCCCCACCCCCACTTGTTTTTTCCCCGACTGAACCGAGACCTGGGTTGGCCCACTAACCTCCTTTCTGTTTGCCATGCCTGAGTATTCTCATAATTCTGCCTACCTACAACTTCCATCTCTGACAAAGGTACCAAAGGATGACTATGGAAAGGCATTTCTGTCCTGATGGTACTAGACTCCAAAAATCTTGCTTTCCTTTATTTCACTAAATCCAGAGTTGAGGATCTATTCCTTTTTTGAAGCTATTTTTTTTTTCCCCCAATCAAAACAACACATTTTGGAGGCAGGCACAGAAGCACGTACCTGTAATCCCATCAACTAGAGAGTCTGAAGCAGGAGGATCTCAAGTTTGAGGCCATCCTGGGCAACTTAGCAAAACCCTGAGCAACTTAACAGGACACTGTCTCATAATAAAAACCAAAATAACAAGAGCTAGGGATGGAGCCCAGTGATAAAATGCTGCAGATTTCAATCCCCAGTACAAAAAAAAAGAAAAAAAAAAAACTCACACTTTGGGTTGCACAATGTGGATGCACTTAATACCAATGAACTAGACACTTGAAAAAAGTTAGAATGGACTTCCTGGCTGTCATGTTCTGAGCTGCTTTCCTCTGCCATGCCCTTCCACCATGATGCTCTGCCTCACCTTGGGCCCAGAGCTATGGAATGAGCCATCTGATAACACTATTTCAGAGGATTGCAACCTCTGAAATAGTGTTATCAGCTACCATGAAGAGACCAAACTAAGAAGAGTTCTATCCAAGACCACATTTGTCTAATTGACATGGCAGCGCTTTAAGTTTCTGGAATTTCCTATAACTACCCAGTGCTACAAACTTTGGTCCCTACTGCATTCAAACACACTGCATTCAAGTCCTAATCAGTTTCTGGCCCTCACCTCTCCCCATTCAGATCCATTCTCTAACAGTAGCACACCAACTTTTCAAAAAAAAATCAAATCTGCTCAAGTCAATTTTAGGCTTAAAATTACTCTTGCTTTATTTTCCCCCTAAAAGATAAGTCATATACTGTGCCAATTAGAACTCTTAACTCTTAAGCCTGTCTTCCGGTCTCAACACCCCCCACCTTCCCTAACATACCTGTCTCTGGCTTTTAAACATCTTACTATTTCAACACACAGTGCATTTCACACTTCTGTGTTTTTGCTTCTTTTCTTTTTTGTTTCCGATGTGGCCCCCCTGCCATTCCACCAATATGTTGACTGGCTCAGGCCTCAAGCTAGGCCCAACTTTAAGCCAAGCATTGTGGCAGGTGGGTGAGAGTCCTCTCATGAATGGTCAGTTGGTTCTCCACCCTGCCACTAGAATCACCACTCACTCCAGAGATCTTGATTCAGCAGGTAGAGTACTACTTGGACAGAAGAGTCTGGTTTATTGGTTGGGGTGTGTGTGTGTGTGTGTGTGTGTGTGTGTGTTAAAGTTGCCAGGTATGGCAGACGTAGTAACACACATCTGTAATCCCAGAGACTCAGGAAGCTGAGGCAGGAGGATCACAAGTTCAAAGTCAGCCTCAGCAATGTAGCAGGGCCCTAAGCAACTTAGCAAGACTCCATCTCAAAATAAAAAACAAACAAACAACAATGGCTGTGGGATGTAACTCAGTGGTTAAACACCCCTGGGTTCAATCCCTGGTACCAAAAAAAAAAGGTTCCCAGGTGATTATAGTGTGCAGGCAGATCTATGAACCACTGAATTCCACCACTTCAACTTCAAGTGGCTGCCACTCATAGCTGGAAGGGTGAATGGGTGGAGAAGCAACCAGGATACCATCCACAGCTGTACACTATGCTCTGCTGAAAGGACAAGTGCCTCTTAAGGAGAACTATTAGTCCCTGAATACATTAAAGTTTTACAATGAATCATATTTTATTAATCCCATCCCTTACATGAGTTTGAAAAAACACCAAAAAAGAGAATATGGTTAGAATGATAAATTTTGTTATGTATATTTTACAATTTTTTTTTTTTTTTTAAAAAAACCTATTTGTGATTTGCTATCCCCTACCTGTGATTTATCTTAAATGTACCTTTTTCAAGATTTAAGAGATGAGTGAAGCTATTTTGGTGGACAAACTTGAGGCATCTATCCAAATTTTAAATGCAAATGTCCTATGACTTCACAACTCTTCTTTTATGAAATCTATCCTATAGAAACATTCCTACATATACAAATAAATATGCTACACATGTATGCTGTCTGTGGTACTGTTTATAAACACTGGAAAAACTCTAAATTCCGATCAAGGAAATGATTAAATTATATATATCCATACCATGAAACATGAAGACATTATGTTGAAGGGAAATGCAAGTCATATAAAACACAAATATTAGAATTCTACTTAAAATAGGTATGTGTGTAGACACGTGTATATGTATATGTGTGCATAAAAGCTAGAAAACAAGGAATAAAATGAGAAGAATGTGATGTAGGGAAAAGGATGTATGAAAAGAAACTCATTTACTCTATATAAATGGTTATACTACAATTTTTCACAACCATTCATGTATTATCTTGTTCAAATTCAACTATGGATGTTCAGTCAGAATAAGAGGAAGAGAAGAAAACGGAGGAGAGGAGCCAGAAGCCACATCAATAGCATGCCATTTCGCCTGCCACTCCACCCCACACATGTATTCCCCTGGTGTACGCAGCTGTTGGTCCTTCTTCCACCTCTGCCAGGCAAAAGAGCACGTCACTCTGTGTGAACAGATCATTACTTTTCTAAGAACACAGTAAGCTGTTTTACACTCAAATCCTCTGTGCTTTAAGCGTGGGAATAGCTCTTTGAATGATTCTGACATAATCTTCACCTACTCACCAACTCCAGAGCCTAACTGCCTATAACATCCAACTCTGCTGAAGTCACAGAATTTTACACAAAAGAAAAACCACTTTTGTACAACTATAATGCACCAATTTGTTAAAATGTAGGGTGGGGGAGACACTTCAGAGACAAAAGAAAATCCAAAGATGTGTTTGTCTTACCAAGAGAATTCACAAATTTACACAAGACTCAAAATGCAAGCATAGCTACTGGAGGACAACTGTAAGCATCTACCATGAGGTCTAAACCTTTCCTGAGGCTGTTCCTTTGTTTTTGCAGACTAGAGAATCTCAGCCCTTCTAATTCCTTTTGTCTATTTTCAACATCAGTCTCTGGCTATCTTCAAGAATATTATCTTTCTCTTTAAGGAGTGGCTGGCAACTAGAACTGTTAAACACTCCAGATGTCAATGCACAGTGGCTTGTGCAGTGGGTGGAGCTCTGCTGCTGTGATCAATACGTTTCACAGAATAACTGCACTTATGTTGCTCTGTTAGTACAAAGCACCATCCCTAAAGTATCTCACCACCACCTTCTGCTTTTGCTTAATTAGCCCCTGGCCAAAGCCATGGGACTCGCTGTATTTTAAGTAATTCTCTGCTCCTGGTAATGATGGAAAACTATACCAACACTCATTTCCAAACTGAACCTATTTTCTCTCAGTAAAAATCTACACTGTTTAATCAAGTATTCTACACTAAGGAGATCAATAAACAGCTGTTGACTGCAGGGGAAAGGAAATACCAACTATGATTTACTTGACAATTTTAGAAAACTGGCTATAAGCTAAGTTACTTTAACTTCTTCTCTTTTGTGCATACAATTAACTCTCGATTTTATTAGTTTATTTCAGGAAGAATATGCTCAGAAGCCTACCCTGCAGACTTTCCCAAAGGCATTACCACTCCACATGAGGGAAGTAAAAGATCAACACTCAAACGAACTAATGCTGCTATTGGAAGAGAAGTCAAGAAAGAAGATTATAAGGGAGAAGAGTCACACTTCAACTACATATTCATATACTTGTTCCACTTATTCACACTCTCCTTATCCATAACAGATGACCAAGAAGGCAAAAACAGGAAAGTGTTATTTACAAAGTCTTCCAGGTCTGCTACCATGATCCTCAAGGGATACTCCAAGGTGGTGCCTCCCTACATCCTCACTTTTACCCATAAAATAAGTCCTCTCCTCCTCAAGAGGAAACAGTAGTCTTTTTCTACCTTCTCTTCCCTAACTGGTGAGCTTGGGAAGAGAACCTAAGCACAAGTAGCTTAGCCTCTTCTGGGTTCTCTGGTTTTAGATAGACTACACACATACTGATCTCCAGAAAAAGAAGGAACAGAGAGTGACATAGAAAGAAGCAAGACCTAATATGTAGTTTCAATTCAAAGGGAAAACAGTACAAAAGGGAGTCACAGTACAAAACTATGATCTCAAATTCAGCTTTATTAATAACAAAGTTCATGCTCTTATTTCCATCTGCATGTATGCTGAAGTAAATGGGGAGATAACGGTGCCATTAATTTACAAACCTAAAACTGAAGGTCAGAGAGGTGAAATATTTTGCCAAACACCAAAGCAATAGAACCAAATTTTAAAGAGAATTCTGATTCCACTTTTCCCCAATGCCACATAAGCAATTCATGAAAGGAAAAATTCATATGCTACTAACCTGACAAACAAATTTTACATCCGGTGAGGATCTACTGAAGGGTTTCGGGAAAACATAGAAGTTAAATGACTTCGTCACATACCTGGGAAAATAAGACAAAACGAGGCTTAGGGGGTGACCTTATGCCACAACAAAAGAATTCCCATCACTTATTAAAACAACCTACTTTGAGTCTGTGGAGTCATACTTAAAAGTGCAAAGGCCAAACTGAAACAGCAAAAAATCCATGGAATGCTGGAAAAGGGAAATAAAACATCTGTCACAATAGTGCTGCATATTCGACGTGAGCGACAGTACTCTCAATCAAGTGGCTTTCTGAATCAAACAACTTGACTTTGGCAAAATACTTCCAATTAGAACAGAATATACAAATTATGTATCAGAAGCTTTGTTAAGTTTATATACACTTCTTAATTTTTCCCCAATTAAGCACTTATCATCCATCATCCAGAGTATCATTAGGCCTGCTTCCAGATTGTTAGAATAACCACATCATCGTTCTTATCAATCAAATTAGCAAATACTAATCCTTCCCCAAAATGTTTTCCAGCAAACAATTATTTTTGCTGTTGCTTTAAATATTAAAATATCACTGTGGCTGGAGCTCAGAAAAAGTGCTACATTTGGAAAACTTCAATATGTAAGTTTAATGATTCTATTGCTTTATAATTCAACAGAAGATCCACAAAGAAAATAGATTCTTCAGCAAATTCACTTGCCTTTTTAAGCTTCTGATACCTCTCCTCTGGAGTATCAAAACCATTTGTTAATGCAGTGACTGAAGGTCCATCACTGATGCCTAGATTTTAAAAAAATAAAATTTTTATTTTAATAAATGCTAGTATAAAAATGTCAAGTCAAGTCAGGCGCAGTGGTGCATATTGGTAATCCCAGTGACTCAAGAGGTTGAGGCAGGAGGATCATAAGTTTGAGGCCAGCCTCAGTAACTTAGCAAGACCCTCAGTAACTTAGTGAGAACCCGTTTCAAAATAAAAAATGAGGGCCTGGGGTTAAGGTTCAGCAGTAGAGCACTCAACCTAGCACATGTGAGGCACTGGGTACAATCCTCAGCACCACATAAAAATAAAGAAATAAAAATAAAGGCGTCCACCTACAACTAAAAAAATAATGTTTTAAAAAATAAATAAATAAATAATGCAAGAGAACTAGGGATGTAGCTCAGTGATAAAGTACCCCAGTTAGATTCCCAGTACTCCTGCAAAAAATAAATAAATAAAAGGTTGACCTGTCAATGCCTCTGTAATTTCATATTCATATTTTTTTGTAGTTGTGGATGGACAGTATGCCTTTATTTTATCTGTTTACTTCTATGAGGTGCTAATGATCAAACCCAGTGCCTCACATGCTAGGCAAGGGCTATGCCACTGAGCTACAGTCCGAGCCTTGTAATTTCACATTCTTAGGAACTAAGAATAATTGGAAGTGCTCTCTACCTTACTTTTCCAAAATTAACATTAATCTAGGGCCAGGGGTATAGCTCAGTGATAAGACCTATTGCCTAACATGCACAAGGCCCTGGGTTTCATTCCCAGTACCAAAAGAAAGCAAGCATTTATTTGACTGTCCCCCAAGCCAAATTCTGTAACAATAAACTTAAGAAACATGAACATTTCAGACTGGGAATGCAGCTCAGTGGTGGAGCCTGTGCCTAGCATGCAGGAGGCCCTGTGTTCAATACCCAATATCAAAAAAAAAAAAAAAAAAAATTGAGATATAATGTTTCAAATGGAGAATAGACAGTTCTAAAATGGGTTTTAAAATCCAGTAATCATTTTTAAAAAATGGTCTATGTTTGAATAAGTTTTGCTGCTTCATAAAGGATTAATGCATATCCATCAACAAACCTTAATCATTCAGGGCTAGTAGACTACAGAGTAAGAGTCTTGGTTAACAGAGTTCAGAGTAACATCTATACAACAAAGGCATTTTCAGGGTCAAGATGAAGTTATTTCTGATGAAAATTTTTAGTTTCTCAGCATACTGACTCCAACTAGAAAATGCATAAAGTCAAGGATCAGAGTTACTTCCTCATGGATTCCTTTAGAAAGAGCTACAGGATTTTAAGCATGTAAACCAAGCAGCAAAAGTGGATATTCACACCCAAAGGAGAAAACTCCTCAGACTGATGTAAACAACTTAAAAATTACTATTTGCCAAACCCCAAAATAAAACAACACTGCAACCATAAAAAGTGTTGGTGAAGTGTTACACAAACACAACTTTATGTATAGGCAATATACACTTCCACTAAGGCATAAAGGAATATCCTTTTATCTGCAAAAGTCTGGCCCCAGACAGTCACTAAAGGGCAAATGTTGTATGATTCCACTTACATTATGTGCATAAACTAGTCAAATTCATAGAAATAAACGGTGGTTTTCAAATGTCAGGGAAAGTGAGAAAAGGAGAGTTCAACATGTACACAGTGTCAATTTGAGAAGATGAAAATAGTCTAGAGATGGATGGCGATGGCTGCAGGGAAATGAGAGCATACTGGATGTCACTTAACTGTACAACACTTAAAAATACTTAAAACGATAAATTTTATTTTCTGTATATTTTACCACAGATACATACAAAAAGCCTGACCCTAATCTTCAAGCTCTCTACTATGTATGCACCAAAGTGTTTTAAGCAGCATCAAAGTCATAACCTCTGTCCAGCTAGCAACCCTCACGGCCTACCATTACAAAACCCCAACTGTTCAATGCTTTTGAAACGTTTAAGATGCAACACTGAGACTTCTGCAACCCGCCCAAGGCTACCAAGAGCCAGGAGCAGCTAGCTAGTAGGCGTGAGAATTGAGGAAGCCCGGGGCTGGTGGGAAAAGCTGAAAAACCCTGAGGCCCAAGCTTTCAAAGGAGGGATACCTGAAAACTCCCCATCGATGGCAAAGAAGTCCGCCTCCTCTATGGCCTGGTACACTTTTTGAAGATTACTCTTAAAATCTGCGGAGAAACCGAGAAAAGGCTCAGAACCCGGTGGCCTGCCTTCCTGCCCACAGACCCCTCAGCGGAAAAGGAAGGCGGGCCCAGGAATGCCTGAGGTCGCAAGCTAGACCGGGACAAGTCCCAGAGGTGTGCTAGGACGGGAGATCTACTGCCCCAGGTGAGCATAGGCCACGCGGGGTCAACTCCCCGAGGGGTTGGGCCTGAGGGAAAAAGACTCGAAGGGGGCACGAGGCAGAGAAAGACAAGGCCCCGGAGGGTGACCGGGACACAAGGCAAGGGGCCCAGGAGGTGCACATTACGCAGAGGGATAAGGCCCCAACAAGAGCACAGGCTTAAGCGGGGCAAAGCCCAGAGGGGCTGACTCAGCCCCGGGCCCCGCCAAACGGGCTGGCTGCCGTCAGGCCTAGCAGGCTGGGTGAGGGTGAGCGTGGGCACGCGGGGAGTGCACGGCGGACACGCACTGCTCCTGATTATCTCCATTCTGTAGAGTGGCCGGAACCCTGGCCCCGCCCGGGCCGCGGCTCAGCCGTTCTACTCGCAGAGTTCCGCAGAGAAGGCGGCGGTAGCCGAGGCAGCGGCAGCAGCAACAGAACACACCGTGGCGGCGACTTCCGGAAACAGCGCGCGCCTGTTGCGCTGGCGTCAGCGCGTGCGTCACGGAGGGGGCGGGGCCGAGGCTGAGGTACTCCCGGGAGAGTGGGGGCGTGGCCGTCGAAGCCCCAGGGCGTGGCCTCCGAAGCCCCAGGGCGTGGCCTCCTCCGCGGAGGCATTCGTCTAGCGAGAGTCGTGTCCTAAATTCTAGTTGATCAACAAATATTTACTGGGTTCCTATTATATGCCACTCTGAAGAACCTGGGGAATACGGTGTGAACAGGAAAGTATGGTCCCTGCCCCATTAAACTTGCAGTAGGAAGGAGAAAGGCAGAAATCCACCTTGCCATTTGGAAAATCTATGAAGAAAAGCAGGGCACTGCAATAGAGAATAACGGAGTCAAGGATTGTGGTTTACGTAGATGAGCAGAGAAAATCAGAGACCTTTGTCTGTTGTGCTAGCCACGGGGAATACTATCGTGAGCGCCAGAGAAGGGAGCTTACCCTAATGTTTGTTGGTTTCAAGTTGCTGTTGATCCCCCAAAGCCTAACCATAGTATCCAATAAATGTGGTTTGAGTGAATGAATTCTCCTAGGTCTTTCATAAAACTTACAATGAAGTTGGTTAGACCTGCTTTCAAAAGTTATTACGGCGTTATTTATTAAGTCTGGAAGGCATTCAACCTTTCTAAACCTCAATTTCCCGGGGATATTGTATTGAGAATCATTGGTGATAGGGATGTGAATAGTGAAGTACTCTATAAATTGTTTGCTGCGTACCTGTTGCCAGATTATCCTCCAGAAACTGAGTTCACACATTTCCTGTACTAGCACATAACATTGCTGATCCTTTAATTCTTTACCAGTTTGATGGCGGGGGGGAGTCATCTCAAATCAGCAATGTAACAATCTCTGAGTGATTTAAAACAGATAATCAGCATGAGTTCTCAACACACCCAAACGTTGAGGGTGGTGAGGAAAGGGGAAACCGACATGATGGTAAGGTTTATTTTTTATTATCTTTGGAGGTGCTACGGATCAAACCCAGGGCGTCGCACATACTAGGTAAGTGCTGTACCACTGAGTTACATCCCTGAACCAGACCATTTTAATTCCAAATATTCTCAAAACTGCTGGACGTGGTGGCACACACCTGTCTGTAGTCTGGGCGACTCAGGAGGCTGAGACAGGAGGATCGAAAATTAAGAAGGTCAGCCTCAGCAACTTAGAATCTGTCTCAAAATTAAAAAATAAAAAGGGCTGGGGATGTAGCTCAGTGGTAAAGCGCCCCTGGATTGGATCCCCAGTACCAATCAATCAATCAATAGAGCCAAATCCTGTGATTCTTCTGCATAAAATGGTGAAGGCAAAAATTACTGAGGAAAGTACATAGCGGTCCTGTAATATTATTCTAATTTCTGGGCAAGGCTATCTCCTCTCAATACAGAAACAGCAGCCCTAGGGGAGCAGTTAATTACAGGAACACACCCTCCTCCCCTCCGGGGTGTAACCCGGCCCTGGCCCTAGGTCGGTCCGTGGAAGAGGAAGGGGCGGGGTTGGCAGCAGTACGCATGCGTACATGTCCTCACCCGGGAGTGGCCGCTCTAGGCAGCAGGGAGGTCGCGGGGTTGAGGGGGCTGAGAAATGAGTGCGGCCTCTCCTCTATGGTCGCGGGCCGGGGGCACTCTCCGCAGTCGGTCCTCGGTTACTTCCGGAAGTGAAGCGTCCAGCTCCTCCTCTGCTTCCGCGGGGGTCCATGCGGGGGGCGATGGCCGGGGCGAATAGAATGGTAAGCTGCCGCAGCGCGGAGAATGGCGAGGGGGCGGCCCGGAGCTGGGTTTCAGGGCGCGGTGTGGAGGATGGACCGGGACCCTGTCGGCCGAGCTGCTCTGGTGGGTCGGAAGAGGCACGCGGGCCTTTCCTCACCCAGGCCGGGTCCCTGGCAGCCTCTGTCCGAGCAGCGGACTGCGGACCCCAGCTTGACCCACTTGCCATCCCTTCCGTGGTGGGCACGGCAGTCGCTGGGCCTCGCCTGCGGCACCTCGGGTTCGGGGTCAGAGCCCTAAGTCCAGGGGCTCCGCGGGCGAGAGGGCAGGAACGTCGCCTCCACTCATCTCGAAGGGGGACAGCTGCACGCCTGCCCGCCAGGAGCGCGGGCCACAGCCTGCGACCGCCCGCTAGATTCGAGCGGGCCACTGACGGGCGCCGGGCCGAGCTTACGGTCTAGTTGTCAGGCTCTTTCCTGCCCCGAGGCGGAGAGGTTATTTCTCTCTTTTAAAATTGAGTAATGTAACGCCGAAGGGTGAAAATGAAACCCCAGAGTCATACTGGGGCCGGGCTAGAACCCGGCGCTTCTGATTCCCCAGCCTCACGACGCAGAAATCTGAACTGGTGCAAAAGGCAGTTTTCCTTGAAAAATAAAAAAAAAAAAGTGGGGTGAGGGAGAAAGGAAGGCGCAAATGAGTCTGGTTGTGTCTAACTTGTGTCTCATCTTTGGCGGGTTAAGAAGCAGCCCCCAACTTTGGTGGAAAAGAGAAAGTGAGAGCTGAGAAGCTACCATGCCCTCAACTGTCGCCGTTGGGTCCTGCCCGCCGAAGCCCATTGGTCGGTCCTTTGGGGTGGCCCTAACGTCACGCCTGGAAAGGCCAATACGAAGGAGATTTGCTCTCATCCTCAGGCACACCCCGGAGCCTGTGCAGACTGCACGTGCCAATGAGATTTTGTTTGTTCTTGTCATTGCTGTTTTGTAAATAGCCAGCCTGGATGTGTCCTGACCCATGTGTTTTTGTCTGCGTTTTAGTAAACTTGATTAGAAAACTACTTATCCAGAATGGTTGTGGCCTTTTCAATATCTATGGATTCAACTTGGCATCTAGTCTTCCCAACGACCTTTCAAAATTGATATTATCCTGAACTGATGTCAGGGAGAATAAATGGTGACCAGATTTGGAATGCAGATCGATCTCACTCCTAAGAGCGTACTGTTTAGATTTTACCACCCCTCTAGGGAAGTTATAGTCCAGGAGATGAGAAAAGACACACACACACACAAATTTTCACTAATGCTCAGAGGCAGAAAACATTAATTTGGGTGTTGGGGGAATTAGTCATTAAAGATGTCATTTAGGTTTTGTCAGTGGATCCTTTTGATCCCAGACATGGAGTGGAGCTGTGTCACAGATCCTGAGAAGAACATGAAAGTATAGAAAAATGCCCAAGATGCAGGAATTAATAGGTGGGACCACAGTTTGATGTGTGAACAGAGAAGTAGTAGAGGATAATCACAGTAATAGTATTAACTAACTTCCGTGCCATTTCCTGTATGCTGGGCACTATTCTGAGTGTGCATATATTGATCATTTTAATCCTTTTAACAACCCCTTCATGCAGACACTATTACTATTCCCATTGTATAAATGAGGCATGAGATAGAAAAGGTGCAGTCATGCAGCTAATTGATTAAACTGGAATTTTTTTCCACGCTTTTTATTGGTGCATTATAGTTGTACATATTCGTGGGACTTGTTACATATTGCTACAGGCACACAATGGCAATGTAATGTGGCCAGTATCCCAGCATTTTGCCCCTCCCTCCCCACCTTACACCCCTAGGTCCTTTTCTACTGAACTCCCTTTGATTTTTAGAGATCTACCCCCACCTTTGTTTTCCTTTTTCCTCTCTAGCTTCTACATATGAGAGAAAACATAGGACCCTTAATCTGAGTTTCACTTATTTCCCTTAACATGATGGTGTCTACTTTAATCCATTTTCCTGTAAATGCCATTTCATTTTTTATAGTGAATAAATCTCCATTGTGTGTATTACTATACATAACACATACCACATTTTCTGGGGTTTTTTTGTTTTTGGTTTTTTGGGGATTTTTTGGTGGGAGTGGTACCAGGCATTGAACTCAGGTGCTTAACCACTGAATCACATCCCCAGCCCTTTTTTTATACTTTATTTAAAGATAAGGTCTCTCTAAGTTGCTGAGGCTGGCTTTGATCTTGCAATCCTCCTGCCTCAGCCTCCTGAGCCCCCTGGGATTACAGGCGTGAGCCACCTTTGATGACTGCCATTCTGGCTGGTGTGAAATGAAATCTCAGTGTAATTTTTTTTGTTTTTTTGTTGTTGTTGTTTGTGTGTGTGTGTGTGTTGCCAGGGATTGAACCCAGGGCCTTGTGCTTGTAAGGCAAGCACTCTACCAACCGAGCTATATCCCCAGCCCCTTCAGTGTAGTTTTGATTTGCACTTCCCTAATTGCTAATGATGCTGAACGTTTTTTCATGTATTCATTGGCCATTTTTATTTCTCTTTTGAGAAGTGTCTATTTAATTCATTTGCACATTTATTAATTGGATTATTTGGGCTTTTTGGGTTTTTGAGGTCTTTATATAGTCCAGATGTTAATCCCCTGTCAGAAGAGTAGCTAGCAAAGATTTTTCTCCCATTCTGTGGGTTCTTTGAGCTTGGATTTTTAACCTTGTCTTATTGGCTCCAGAGTTTGTGCTGTTCAGTTAGAGTTATCTTGACTGGGACTGTGGGTAGAGAGTACATGCTTCACATGCTCACAGCACCAGAATTTGAAAAGTTATGTTGGTTGCTAGCTGACCATAAGGATTCTTCAATAACTAGCTTACAACTATGAGTTTTATTTTCTTGTAGTAGGAAATGTTTGTGCACAGGAAGGGCTTCATGGGAATTTTGCTTTGGGAGGATGATCCAAGTGGTAGGGAGAGGAGGGATTGGCAAGGAGAGGCATTGGAAGTGTTATTCAAACTTTACTTTGTTCATACTTTGCAGAAACATATATTCAAGCACTTAAGTGGTTCTTTGAAACAGCTCTCTGATTTCCAAACGTTAATGCACATAATAATCTCCTGAAGGATTTATTTAAATAATGTATAGTCAAAGTGGAGCTTGCCTATAATCCCAGCTGCTTGGGCAGATAAGGCAGGAAGTTGCAAGTTGAAGATCAGCCTGCACAATTTATAGTATCTCAAAAATAAAGTTCAAAAGGGGCTTGGGATGTAACTCAGTGGTAGAGTGCTTGGATCTGGCTTCAATTCCCAGTACAGTGAAATGAAATGATCTGCCTTCCATAACCATGGATTCTACCTCCATGGATTCAACCAATCATGGATCAAAAAATTTTGAGAAAAGTAAAATTCTAGAAAGTTCCAAAAAGTCAACTTTGATTTTGTCATGTGCCAAGCACTGTGCTGAATCCATGTGAATGAAGCGATGTGCAGGCAGACCCTGCTGTAGTCCTTTGCCATTTCACGGACCTGCAGTTTCTTTCCAGCACTCCTTGGAGGCATTGTTTGTCTCTTATCTTGTTCCTGTCTTGTAGTTGGGTTTATGATGGTTGTGTCTGTACCCAGCATGTAAATACTTTTGTTTTCCCCTAATGAATACAGTATAACAGCCAGGAACAGTAGTGTACACCTGTAATCCCAGCAGCATGGGAGGCTGAGAGGAAGGAGGATCACGAGTTCAAAGCCAGCCTTAGCAACTTAGCAAGACTCTGTCTCTAAATAAAATATTAAAAAGGACTGGGGATGTGGCTCAGTGGTTAAGAACCCTTGGGTTCAATCCCCAGAAAAGAAAAAAAAAAAAAAAAAAATACAGTGTAACAACTGTCTGCATTGCTTTTACATTGTATTAAGTCTTCCAAGTGCAGTAAAGATGATTTAAAGGATGCAGCAGAATGTGCATAGGTTATATGCAAATACTATGCCATTTCGTAAAAGGGATTTGAGTATCCACAGATTTTGGTCTCTGTGCGCATCCCAAAAGCAATCCCCTAACATAACAAGGGACAGCTGTATATTCCTTTCCCTTGCTCGATATTCTTCTACCTTGCTTCCAGATGTCCTGGTTTTAGTTCACCAAAATTCCCAGGTGATTCTGATGGGATTTTAAGAGCTACCATCATAAGGAGTGGATTAAAAAAAAAATACATGTTAATTAGCACCACTATGAGCCAGGCCTTCTCTTTTGTTTCTCTCTTTATGTGTTGTAGTATTGGAAATCGAACCCATGACCTGGCACATGCTGGGCAAGCAATCTAACACTGAGCTACACCCCCAACACCCAGATATGCATTGATTTGATTTTCAGCTGCAAATACCTAGAGTCCAGCTTTGTGCCAGCCATCCTCAGGTGTAATGATAGAATTCTGTGGTTTTGTTCCTGACCTCAAGGAGCCAGGATTTGGTTGAGGAGGCAAAGACAGGGCTGAAACAGTGCTATGTAAAGAGTGTCGCAGTACTAGTGAAACTCTACATTGTGTACAACCAAAAGAATGAGATCCTAATGAAAATAAGTTATACTCCATGTATGTATAATATGATGACACTCGACTGTCATGTATATCTAAAAAGAACAAATTTTTTTAAAAAGTATAGCAGTGCGGGGCATGGTGGCGCATGCCTGTAGTCCCAGCACTTGGGAGGCTGAGGCAGGAGGATCGCAAATTCAAAGCCAGCCTCAGCAACTGAGCGAGGCCCAAAGCAACTCAGTGAGACCGTGTCTCTAAGTAAACTGCAAAATAGGGCTGGGGATGTGGCTCAGTGGTGGAGTGCCCCTGGGTTCAATCCCCAGAACCAAAAAAACAAAACAAAAAAAAAAAGTATAGTAGTGAGCTGAATGTGAGAAGGTTACATGTTTATGTGAATCCTAACAATATTTTTTAAAATTTCTTTTTCTTAGTTGTAGATGGACACAATACCTTTGTTTTATTTATTTTTATGTGGTGCTGGGGATTGAACCCAGTGCCTTACACGAACTAGGCAAGCACTGTACCACTGAGCCACAACCCCAGCCCCAGAACATTTATTTTTAAACCTAGGGTTAAGGTGTGTGTTACTTGGTAGCCACAGTAGTTTTTCATACCTTTCAGAGTTGTTGACCATCTAACAGAGTTTTGTTACTGGTGAGGTCCTTGAATATGTGCCACATAACAAACTCAAGAAGACAGGCACAGAGAGAGCCAAGATACCCTTCTCAGTCTGCCTTCATCTTGCCCAACCCCACTTCAGGCAGTAAATCACAGGGCTTCAAAGTTCAGGCAGCAAGTCAACATCCAAAGCTAGCTCCCTTTGCCCTAGTGATTTCTGACCCCGTCCAGAAAGAAAATCTTCTTGGAGTTGGAAACATACAAGGTTTCATGCATGTATTAATGGAAGAAACAGTTTTGCTGTCAGCAGGAAATACACATAATAACATTCTCTTTTTTTGTTTGTTTGTTTCACTGGAGATTGAACTTGGGCACTTGACCTCTGAGCCACATCCCTAGCCCTGTTTTGTATCTTATTTAGAGACAGGGTCTCAGTAAATTGCTGAGGCTGGCCTCAAACTTTTGATCCTCCTGCCTCAGCTTCCCCAGTTGCTAGGATTACAGGTGTGCACCACCAGACCTGGCCTTCTTATTGCCATTTCTGACCCTTATTTTATGACATTTGGACACCTTTATTTTATCTTTATTTCATAGTCACTAGCAATGGGTGGGCACTCTTTAGACATTTCATAATGTGTGAAGTATTCCACCACTGTTTATAGTGGTGTACCCAGGAATGGACTGAGAGTGTCAGAAATAGTATTTCCCCCACCCACCCTCCTCCTGTTTCTATTGTGAATGTTTCTGCATGGAACGGCGTGCTGGCCTGACAGCCACAGTGTTGTCAAATCCTAGTTTGTTTTCTCCAGTTTGTTTTTCTCAGCTGTGTAGTAGCAGCTCTCCAATAAGGCCTGGATGAAGAATGAGTAAATGGGTCCCTTGAACTAGTAACTGTTATTAATTACTTCATTGACTAGTGAAGGATATAAGTCAGACCATGATTTAAAACTGACTTTGCCGTTTACTAATTAGGCTTCCATTATCTCTGAAAAATAGAAATGGTAGTAATACTTATCCTGTAGGATTATGCCTTTCAAATCATGGGGGCTCAATAAATATTAACAACTGTCATTTTTCTCTGGTTGTCAGGTAATATGTAACTAGAGGCCCACAGAAGCCAAAAAACTTTTTTTCTGTTCTGTTTTGTGTGTGGTACTGGGGATCGAACCCAGGACCTTGAACATGCTAAGCAAGTGCTCTGCCATTGAGCTGCATCCCCAGCACAAAATCTTTTTTATTTTGTGCACTGAACATCCTTTTAAAGAAATGTTTGAGATTGCATTGTTCAGGCAGGAACCCCACTTAAAAGGATTACTTCTAAATATTAGTTGTGTACTATGCTCACATTAAATGTATGTCCAGTGGAGGGGTAGAACCATAATAAACCGCCAAACCAGGTGGTGTGAAGGTTACAGTTTCTAGAGTTAACAGTTGTTACATCATGAGATCGATCTTTCTTTCTTTCTTTCTTTCTTTCTTTCTTTCTTTCTTTCTTCTTTTTTGAGAAAAATTTTCACAGGGCAAATTGTATTTTTCAAGTTATAAAAATATGAGCATGTCAAAAATAGTCTAGTCCCTATAAGAGCAGTTCCAGCCATTTAAAAGTTATACAGATTTTGGAGAAAGCAATTCACAACCATTCACTTCAGTTATTGCTCATTATAGGCAGCTTTCATTTGTGACTGTTCTCCACAAGGGAAAGGGCAGT